>NDXB01005337.1:11172-25456 GCA_002631895.1 Agapornis roseicollis
TTTTTTTTTCCTAGGTACCCTAGTCCCTTCTTTAAACTTTCAACCTTCAGACTGTATTAATCTAACTATTCTGTAGTTGATGTAGTCACAAAGGGTGAAACATATTTTACTAAGTAAGAGATAATGAATGAGTCAGAAACATTCAATTGCACCAAAAAAAGTTTGCAGTTACAGCTCAGTGACAACATGGCAATAGATTTTGCTTCTACTTTTTTCCTAATTTAATAAAAAAACTAAAAAGTCATAATTAAGTTGTCAGAAATAGCATGTTTATGTATTTTAAATGTTTGTTTTTCTGTCTGTCTTCATCTGTGTGTGCACATCTGAGAATAAGTACATATGCATGTACACTTAATTTCTGCCTACATATATAGCGCATATATATATATAAAAGTATATATAGACAAAACTTGACAATGCATTTCTTCAAATTTTATCTCAATTTATTAATGCCTTCTCTGGGAGACATTTATCTGATTTAATGATGGTATAATAAAACTTTTTTATTAGTGTTAGGTCATAATCCATTAATAAATATCTGCTCCAGGGCATACTATATACCATACTCATCTGAGGTGCTTTCTGTGGTAAGCATCTAATATTTAACACAATAAAAAGTTCCTTTTTAGTATCTCTGCAACTATATATATTTCACTATTTATGTACAGATTAGATATATAAGAATTTTCTCTTTCAGATTGTTTGTGCAATTTTTCACATTTCCTATTAAAAAGGTAAATATCCATTTTATTTTTATAATACAAGAAAAGACTGTTGAACCTCAAAAGATTTTTCCATATGAATTGGAAAATCATCCAAAAGTTTGACTTCCTGTTTAAGACTATCTTAAACAATCAAAAATCATACATCTCTTACTAGCAGAATAAAATATAATCAGATACAACAAAACTCTTATAAAAAAGTTCTCTGTGGGAGACAGTAGGATATAACTTATTGTAACCAAGAATATAATAAATACCTAATACCTTATACCAAGAAATGCAATTTAGAAATAGGCACACACTGTACATGATTTCCACCCTGTGAAATTATAGTTCTAAAAAGGCACTAATTGTGTAAATCTGAAACATCAGGAATCACTTCGTTCTGTGACTGTTTTTCCCAGATTTTTGGCTTCAGGCTAAACTTTATGTTTCTAAATCGTATCTAGGCACTTCATCATGTCTAATGTTGAAAGAAATACAAACATTTCCTTGCATACAAAGTAAAAAATAGTCACTTAATGGTACTATTCAAAAGCATTAAAAAAATAACCAATAAATGTCAAAATCAAAATTTAATACAGTGCCCTAAATACTTATCACTGAAAAGTATTTTAAATTAATGAACTCCTCCATAATGTTCTGCTTTAGAGATACAGTTGTGAGTACTCAAATCAGTGAGATTATTCTTCTTTGTAAAAACAACCCAACCAAATGAACAAACAGAAATCAAATGCACAACAGCAAAATCCAAGACTGAAATTACTTGGAATTACTATTAGGGAATGAAAGATAATTCGTTTGTCTAGGGTGGTATTCAGAACAATTTATTTACTGTAATAGATACATATGTTAATGTAACCAACAATAACAGTGCAACCTAGTTTAAGTCCAAAATTTAAATTAGGAGTAAAATGTTATCAAAAGCTATTCAAAAGGAAATTAATCCCTCCATTAAACTAGATGGCTTGCTATGCTGATGATGATATGAATGCAACAAACCCTACTGCTGAGACATGGTGAGAGTGGGAGTGCATAGCCAAGAAGAAAAGTGTGGAGAAGACAGCATAAAGGTGTTTTGGCTCAAAGTGATTATGAAACATCACTCTAAGTCAATACTTGGTCACAGTAGGCTCCCCATAAGGTTCATGTAGATTGAGAAGCACTGGAGTGGCATAAATCATATCATAACACAGTGGAACTGCTCTGACGCTACCCATATGTTCCCATGAGGATGTATTTTGTCAGGACTTAGACACGGTGATACCTTACTCCATTCACTGTATAGGATTTTAGACTTTGGTTTAGACATGTGGGATGACACACCTGAATTTAGAGTGTATGAATTTTTTCTTTCATGACACCTATGCATGGCAGGTGAATAGATCTTTCAGAAACATTTTATGCTGAAACATTTAACACTGAATTTCATAACAGGAAATGGCATAGATATAGTATATCATAGAAGTTTATGGCCCAGGTCTTCTGATGTGTTTGAATTTTTTACTGTAAAAATTATTGAAACATAACTTCATAAGCTGAGATGCGTTGTTTACCATGACCAAACAATTCTGTCTTTAACTTAATGTTATTTAAAGCTATACATGAATCACACTGCTACTTAACAAAGTATCTATCTGGTATCCAGTTACAGAAACATGAGAGCAAGGAATACACTTTCCAATGATAAAATAAAAAAGTATATTAGTCATGTTAACTCTCTAGTAAAACATTCAGTTAATTTTGTTTATCCATTGTTCTTGCTTCATCTCATTTGTACTCATTTATATATATAAAACATACTGGTGGATGTTTTTCAACAGCAGTATATATGCTAAATTAGTGATACTGAGAACAACAAAAATATTTTTAAGGGCTGATTTTAGTCGTGATTATACAGCTCATCAAACTTCAAAGACAATTTTAATTTTAGCAGATGTTATTTTCATTGGTAAATTTTCAGTCTTTTAGTATTGTCATGTCAGAAGACTTATTTCTCAGATTTTTTTTAGTTGCTCCATTTGGTGGCATTAAAAAATAATATCAAGATTCCTCCTGCCTTCGAAATATTGCTTTGTTATGGTGTCCTGGGTTTAGCAGTAGCAGTCAATTTTTCTCCTTCCTTGTAGCTGGTGCAGATGTGTTTTGATTTGCAGTTTGGGAACAAAGCTGATAATTACTGATGTTTACTCTGACCAAGGACTTTGTGAGCCTCATGCTCTGCCAGGGAGGAGGGGAAGCCAGGAGGAAGCAGAGATAGGACACCTGACCCAAACTAACCAAAGAGGTATTCCATACCTGGGCATGTCATGCCCAGGATGTAACTGAGAGTTACCAGGAAGGGCTAGTTCTCTGGGGAGTTGGAGGAGGTTTCAGTCCATGCTTGGTTGGGTGAGGTGTGATGAGTTATCTGTTGGCGGGTGATGAGATGCTGTATTCTCTTCCCTTGTTATTTCCTTTATCATTATTATTATTGGTGGCAGCAGTAGTGATTTGTGTTATACCTTAGTTACTAAACTGTTCTTATCTCAACCTGTGGGAGTTGCATTCTTTCAATTCTCCTCCCCATCCCTCCTGGAGCAGGGGGAGGGCAAGAAAGGGGAGGTTGAGTGAGTGAACAAGCTGTGTGGCTGGGTTTAAACCACGACATATGGGAAAACAAACAAACAAACAANAGTTACTAAACTTATCTCAACCTGTGGGAGTTGCATTCTTTCAATTCTCCTCCCCATCCCTCCTGGAGCAGGGGGAGGGCAAGAAAGGGGAGGTTGAGTGAGTGAACAAGCTGTGTGGCTGGGTTTAAACCACGACATATGGGAAAACAAACAAACAAACAAACAAACCCAAACATACTGACTTTAACACAACCTGTGAAGTAAGTTTATTGGCTCTACTTTATCTGTACAGTACACTGAAAAGGTACTTTATATCTAATCTTAAGACTGTGAGATATTTTTTACTTTGGTCTCACTTTATGTCATAGGCAATCATCAGTGAAAATAGTTCAAATTAATCTTTATAAAAGCAAATCACTTGGCTTTTGAAATTCTTCCCTTTTTTTTTTCTTTACACTGGAAACCAGAGTTTTCTGTAAGAACAAGATCTGCTATGGTCAGCATCGTATGTGCTAAATTTCCAAACCCCTACTCTCACTGCATCCAGCTAGTGTCTGCACACATTCTGTTTCTGAACTCCATTTTGCATAAGCTTTTTATGTAATTAGATGTAGAGTTCTAGCTTGAAGTAGATTAAAGAGAAGACTACTGAGAGTAATCGGTATGTTGCAGAGCTTGAGCATCTCCTCCTTTGAACTGTGCTTGTCATTTCAAAATGTTATCTTTATTACGATAAGATGATGTCACTGCCCTTATCTTCTGTTTTGCTTTTGTGGCAATATCTGTTAACAAGTGTGGGTGTGGAACAGCTCCTCTGAGCTGTCATAATACCCCAAGGCATGAAACGTAGTTCATGAGGTTTTTTGTCCTAAATTCAGTATGCTTCGTTCAAAATTAGCTTATTGGATAAGGAGATCCACATGGGCAGGCATTTGGCAGTTGCTCTGTGGGGAGAATATTTCACTGCTGAGGCTGTGCATAGCAGCAGCTCTGAACTGCCACAGGGGTGGAGCTAAGCACAGTTTATGTAAAGGTCACATTACTCTGGAGGCTGGATTACCCTCCAGGTTGTAATCCATGCTTTAGGGTTGAAATAAGTCTAACTTCTTGGAAGAAATAGAATTTAAGGCAGCTTATTTCTAGGTCTGTATTTAATGTGTTCAAGCTTTTCAAGGAATTGTCTAAATCCTTGAAGCAGTAGAGATTTTGAGCAGATGTAGAAGAGAGTAGAAAGACAAAGCTGAGAGAGACTGTGGAACAATCTAACGTGCTATAGAAAAGGCCTCAATTTACAGACTACTGACAGTGGTGGTTAGAATCATAGAATCATAGAATAGTTAGGGTTGGAAAGGACTTTAAGATCATCTAGTTCCAAACCCCCTGCCATGGACAGGAACACCTCACACTAAACCATGTCACCCAAGGCTCTGTCCAGCCTGGCCTTGAACACCGCCAGGGATAGAGCATTCACAACTTCCTTGGACAACCCATTCTAGTGCCTCACCACCCTTACAGTATAAGAACTTCCTCCTTATATCCAATCTAAACATCCCCTGTTTAACTTTGAACCTGTTATACCTTGTCCTATCACTACAGTGCCTAATGAAGAGTCTCTTCCCAGCATCCTTANGACAGGAACACCTCACACTAAACCATGTCACCCAAGGCTCTGTCCAGCCTGGCCTTGAACACCGCCAGGGATAGAGCATTCACAACTTCCTTGGACAACCCATTCTAGTGCCTCACCACCCTTACAGTATAAGAACTTCCTCCTTATATCCAATCTAAACATCCCCTGTTTAACTTTGAACCTGTTATACCTTGTCCTATCACTACAGTGCCTAATGAAGAGTCTCTTCCCAGCATCCTTATAGACCCACAGCATCCTTATAGGCCCAATCCTTATAGGTTAGTGAGTGTTGTTGATAGTTCCTTGATAATCTTGATCCCCGGTACATGTAGGTAAGGGATACGCCAGAGAGATTTAGGAGTGGAGCGGATTCCATATCAGTACAAGTGCCTGGTACATTAGGTGCTACAATTCCACAGCACACATAGAAAAGCATAGGACTGCCAGTAGGATTTTACAAGCATTCCACAGATGAAAAGGAGGACTTCACTAGTTAGTGCATTTATAATTGCTGGTTATTTCCAAGTCAGTAAATTGGGGTCTCAAGAGTGACTGAGTTGTAAATCAGCTAAGCCTCAGTAATTGACCACTTGCAGCATTTCTTGAGATACGTGTTGAGTACATTATAAATACAAGATCAAGAATTGCTGAAACCACCAGGTATTATCATCTAAAAATTATTACCAGCTTGTTTTGCAGTTCATATTTTGCAGCACAGAAGTATATTCAGCTAGGTCAAAAGACAAAAGTAACTAAATCTGAACAGAAGTAAACTGATTTTTTGTAATAATTTTACAGTTCAAACTAGATGAAATGTAAAACTATACAATTTAAATAATGAAAAGCCAACATGATATGTAAGTATCACCTGTAAGTATTATTCTCTGGTATATTCTGTTCAGAAAAAGAATATTTTTAATTCTTTTTGTGAAGGATATAGAAGGCTATATTGTTTTAAAAGCAGCAGTCTACCTATGAGTGTACTTTTTAAAGAGAAAATGTTGGGCTATGGCACCCACATGTTTCCTGTGTTGGCACAAGTAGAACCATATTACGGTAATTATAGATTTTACTGGCTGTGTACAGTAACAGTAAATCCATAAAACCCTTGTTATCTTAAACACAGACGAAAAATCACATCCTGCATCACTGTCCTTATGTTAGTAAGCCATAAAAATGTTTTAAGAGACAAGGGGAAGCTGGCTTTTATCTATTGACTGTTTTCTAATACATTAAAAAAAAAAAAAATCACTGTTGAATTTGGAGTATAATATGAGAATTTAAACTGGGGAAAGACAATAAATGGAAAAAATTTCAATAGGGTTCATTCATTCTTACTACTGAATACTGCCTACTTAAAACATTGATCCAAATAATACTTATTTTGCTCCAAGTAAAGATTGGAGAAAGGGCATGAGGGGAAAGAAAGAAAGAGAATCCATTAATCATTAGTAAAGGTCAAAACTTTTAAAGGTTTGTTCTATCTCTTTAAAAACATAAGATAATTGTAGAAATAAAGTGGAAGTAGGTGGCTTTAGGGAGAATCACATAACTAAGGAAAGAATTTCTGTTGCATTAATGTCAGGATTTTTTCTAATAGTGACTAATGCTAGAAAAAAGCGTCTCTGGCAGAATCTTTAAATGAATTTTATTAAAGTAGATGATATTATTAAGGATATTTAAATGACGCATGTTTCCCTTAAAAGTTTACTTTTTAAAAACATACAGCTTGGAGAAGTAAGTTTAAAAAACTAGTGAGGTAGAAGTCTGGCATACATAAGTAATGGTAAAACAGATAAAACTAATCTCAGAGAATGACATTGAAAGGATTCTAAGTTTTTCCAGTCCCAAACTTTTTCTGATTCTCTTTAGCCAATCTTCTTCAGACGTCCTTGTAATTTAAAGCTTTTCCAGTTACATAAGATAAATACAAATCCAAGATTTTACATCTTTCTATGGATGTAAATGATTCAAAGCCTGAGGATCATTGAATCAACTCTGTATTGGAAAAACAATAGAATTGTTTCTTCAAAAAGACTTAAAAATACCCTCAACATTTTATTCTATCTACATGTAAAATGCACCTTCTCTCCTTACCAGGTTCACTCTCTAAAGGTTTGCACAGTTTTGTCTTTAGTAATCTTCCTGTCTGCTGGAGATAGAGACTTTTACATGCAATACTACTGCTATACTTATTTTTCACATAAAGGCCAAAGCCATCAAATTTTCCTTCAGTTCCAGTTTTGTTTCTTCATTTCTTCTCAAAAATGATTGGCTTTATTTAGACAGTTCCTACCTACTGTTATAATAAGTATTTTTATCTTGTGAAGAATAGTGATGGTTTTCTAGTCTGGGTTCTGCCTTCTTTTACTATTTCCCAAGAGTTATTTTAATGTAACTGGAAAGGTCTATCTAAGATTTAAACACTGCCTTTCACAAAGCTAAAATACCTGCTAGTGATGGGCTGCTCTTCACTTGTCTATATGAGGGACATTTAAAAGACAAGTATTCAGTTTCCAATTAGTCTTTGGCCAGCAGAGGTGGGACAGACACATAACAGTAAATCAAGAAAGATTTGCTTGAAAGGATGCTTTTTTTTCTGAACAGCAAAAGCTCTGTGAGTGGTAGTTCCTGTAATAAAAGGGCTTTCACTCCTGCTTAAGTTTCACCCAAATACCTTGAGAATAGAAGAGACTTTCTCCTTCCCTAGGTTCCTTCATAAAAATGGCAGTTAAGTCATTGAACAAGAGGAAGTAATTGTCTCAGAAACCTCTTCATCTTCCCACACCTTTACCTGAACTCCCCAGAGAAGCATCAAAAATCCTGTAACACTCAGGTATCACCATCTAGAGTCATGCCCAACTAGTGATAACTAGTCATGGTAGCTGTAACCACAATAACAATAACTGTTTTGTTCTTTCACTGGAAAGAGATTTAGATTACAGCTATTGCTTCTCAGTCCATCCTTCTCCAGTGTGCTGACCTCTCCATGAACCCTGTCAACATCTCAGACCTGTAAAGGACACTGTCTTCTTCATTCTTCCTTTACCATTATCTTCCCAGCCAAGAACAGAAGGGCAGGCAAAGAACAAAAGAAGAACAAAACTTATTCCATGTAGTACAAGTATCTCAAAATGAAGCTTAATCAATAAATAAATAAAAATCTATGCATATAAATAAATAAAAATCAATAAATAAATAAAAATCTCTTATTATTAGAAGATGTTTCAGAAGTGCCAGGCACCCCATCAAACTCTATGAAGATGAAAGCCATCTGTGATCATTTGTAGCTTTCATTTGATGTTTCCAGCTAATGAAAACTCTGTTAGGTCATGGCATAATTTCAGAATAACTATTTGTGCTAAGAACCAAACCTGCTGCTTAGCATAGCTTTCATTTGCTATTTCAGCAACTTTGCAAGGAATCAGACTGTGTGTTTGTGTCCATCCACCATCTATCTACACTGCCATTTTAATGGGAAATAAAATGTAAAAAAAATCTTTTGCCGTAGAAAGGATGTGTAGAGAATACAGACTTCAAGGCAGTATTTATTATTACTCTTCTTATTAATCCCAAATGATCATTATTTTCAGGCAGAAGCCTAGTGATGTTTCAGCAATACGGAAAACACATGCTCATCTCTGGCACTACCTTACTTCTGGAAGGGACTAAACTGATGAAGAATGCTAAAATGTGTACTACTCAATTCAGTGCACCTGCTTGCCTTTTGTTAGATCAGTATCAGCAATACAGTTTCTGTGACTTAATGATCTATGCATGCATGAGCTTGTGTGAGACATCACACACAAACTTTCTCATTAGCAGTTTATAGAAATGTTAGAAAGAAATGCTATAGAAAGAAATGTTGTGTAGAAATGCTTAATGAAACATGAAAGATTTTTTACATGCTCACAGTATCTTCTGCTTGTTCCACATTCATGGCAGGTTTTCCCCTGGGTGCTTCTTGTATTCCTTATTTCTGTTATCAGATGTTGATTTTTAGTGATATGCTTCATATTTAGAATCTTCCAGTATGTCATGCCTGGTCTTCTGGTCAAATTTCAATAAGCAGACTAAACTTCATAAATAATTTCAAAGGTATTTGAGGTATCCTTCAAAAACCTCTAACCAAACAGCTGGGTCTGAAAAAGAAGAAAAGATGTATATAGTAATTAATGTAAGAAATAAGAACTAGACCGGGAAGCTAGGTATAATGGGCATAAACAGAGCCTCTAGCAGAATAAAAAATCAAGGCCATTTAAAACCAGAAGTTCAGGTATCAGGCAGTGAGAATACAGGAAGCATGCAAAACCTCAGCTAACAAGGAAAAAGGTCCTTGGAGGAGTTGAGGAAAAACAAGCAAAGACTGGAAACAGCAGAACAAGAGGAGGGAATCATGGAATACAGCATAGCCACAGCCCCATATGGAGAATATCATTAGGAAAACATTTGAACCTCATTGTATAACAGAGGAAAGAGAAATATACAGACTCCTTCATTTGGGTAGTGTAGTGTGCTACAAGAAGCAGTTAAATGCCAAAAGGAAGGAGGATATCTATCAGGTAACTATGTTATGACTAATGGAAGGGCACAAGGGCATAACAGAAAGAATCTGTCTTGTTAATGCTGCCAGGTTTACAATAGATATAAGGTGAAAGATTCCTTAATAATCTTCTCATTAAGTTAATGTCAGCCTGCAAGGCTAAAACTCATTCCTTCTGTTTATTAAATGAAAACTGAAATAAAGAAATGTAAATAAATTCTATGGCAAAAAATATATTAATTTTCTAATTACGTTAGGCCATGCTGGGTTATAATTATCCAGTTGTGTTTCTGCTGAATACTTACACATGAAAGCAGATTTCAGTAAATATAAATATCAGAAAATTCAATGCATGTATCAAGAAGTTGATTCTTCTATATCCTGGCTGGGATTAAAAAAAAAAAAAAAAAAAAAAAAAAAAGGAAACAATATGAAAAGTTGGTCTGCAATGGTAAGTANCTTCTATAAATAAAAATTGATGTAGCTTCAAAAACCAGTGCTCTTAATCGGATTAAAAAAAAAAAAAAAGAAAGAAAAAGAGGAGACAATATGAAAAGTTGGTCAGCAATGGTCAGCAAGTGCTCTGTAATTTCAGAACGATTGATAAGGCATTCTTCTTTTGGCCTTTGAAGCTCTAGCATTTTCATATCCTTTTATCTTAACTATTCATTTTTCAATTTTAAGCTTAATACTGTCAGGTAAAATTTGTGAGAATGACTGCTCATGACTAAAATCAACTGTGGAGGATGATGTGGATCCTGTTCAGGAAAACTCTGCACTAGCTTTAACAAGGGTATGCTTACATTCTAGTGACAGTGTACGTACTTCTCTGGCCTATGTTGACTACTGGAAGTTGCATTTGGTATTGCATTGATCTGTGACAGTCTGTGCAGTCTGTGCTGTATTATTACGCACACTTTCTTGTACATTTCCTAGCAAAACATATGCAATCATCAAATCCATGGAAGCCAGGAGTGTTTTTAGAAAATAGAAGCAAATTTGAAAATATAATCAAGTAGAGAGTCTGTTCCTGACATTTCAGTATCCACCCCTGCCGCTTTACCTATATGTGTTTACCCACTCAAACACACAAATCGTTCTTAGATAAAGATTCATTTTGTTAGGCAATTTGTCATGTTGATCTTCACTTAGGCAAAGTTTTGATAACTTAAGTCCTCAAATTTCCAGCAGCTAATTCTTCATTAAAGGTTTGGTGAACAAACAAAAATTTCTGACTGGAACAGCTATGAAATATGTTTTGCCCTGGGAGACACTTGTATGAATCCAGCCCAATAACTCAGCAGCTAATAACTGAAGGGTCTATCTGGAAGCCATCAGCATTCATTTTGCAGTCCTCACAGAAAGGCAAAGGTTTAGGTTAGTCAGAGAAAATTAATTAGCGTCACCCACTGCTATGAGCCAGGGTCAGGAGCTGTGGACACTTCCTCAACGACCCTGATGACTGATCACAGGGAAATAACTTTCTCTTCACTGCCACAGTATGTTTTGTTGTGGTGATACACCTATGAGACTTAATGGCAGGGACATGTCAGAAAGAGAAACACTGATGCTGCCTGTGTCTAAGTGGTTAAATAGAATAAGTTGTTAATGAACAAGCACTATAAATACTTTTAAAATAAAAAATGCATATTTTAAAAGAGGAAGAAAGGAGAAAATACCAGAAAATCATGGTTAAGTAGTCATTTCCTCTTATGCCTGAGGGGTTTGACAGCTGGGAAATCATTGTCATATTATATTGACTGATAGCAGCCTATCTTTCTGCTTTAAACATAAATGAATAAATAAATTCCTAGCCTTTACTGACTTTATCACAGTATTTAAAATTACTGGGTTTCCCCTCCCTTCCTTCCACCCCTCCATTTTTAATTGTTGAAAAGGTTTAGAAAATTATTTTATTTATGCAACATTTCAAAGGGTTTTGTAGTCTGTGTAGCTCTTAACAAATCTCTGTCAAGAGAATATGACGTATGAAAGCTAAATATTTAACAACTCACCTCTTTTCCATTAATCATCATGTTGCTAGGAAAGCACCTTTACAGGAAAAAAGGGCTAACATCAAAGAAGTACAATAGGAAAGCACAGTAGGTTGCTTCAGTTATTTCTGCGTGGCTATTTATTTATATGATATCCCCACACAGTAAAAAGTTCTTTTAAAAATGCAATTAGAAAAGTAAGATTTCATTAAATATGTATAAATTCTTTTCTTTTTAACACATGGATTTTAGGGATTGCTGTGCCTGTCTGTAGGTAGAATAGCTATCAGTTAGTTTGTCTATGCTGTATTTCTGTGATTTTTCATGATTTGCAGAGGATAAGGAATGAATTGTTCAATTATCTAAGGACAATGAAAAAGGAGGCAATGGCATTCTCTCTATAGATTCACATGTGAAAGATACGCTCTTCTTTAGACTCTTTTAGAGTAAAAATCTGAGTCAAGAGGAGATAGAAAGCTCACTTGTGCTGATGCTGGGAAAACTTGTGACATGAAGCTCTATAGGGCATGCAGCATGGAAAGACATTAGTGAAACTGTGGGCATGCTGCCTCCCCATGGAAAAAGTAAATCAATATTCACTTTTGCCCTCAGCAGTTGAAACAGTTCACTGACACAATGCACTGACAAAATTCCTTTCCTTATAGAAAAAAGTTTCGGGATTTCCCAATCCTATGTCCTATGTTATGGGGTTATAAATTACTTTTTGCATCTACTAGCATATCAAAGATAACTCTTTTATATTATCTGTTTTTAAAGTTAAATAACACCTTAAGGTCTTAAAATTTTTCGGAAAATTTTCCTTACAGAACCTAAATAAAGCAGATTGATTTGAAGGATTGGTTGCATGTGCTGTGTGCACAAGTGTTTTCTTAAACCCCACAGATATTTTTGGTCTTTGTAATAGAAATATCTTCCTGAGATCTGTGCCTAATTCCAGATGAAGGAGTGAAAGAAACATGGGAGAAAAAAATCCTTGTAGATCCACTTTAATCTGATTGTTTCTATTGTTTACTCAGGTTGCCACCCACAAGGGTGAACATGGCTAACCCTCTTTAATGCAATGTCTCCTAAGTTTCAGCCACCACATGTGGCATGCTAATGCCTACATTTGTGCATGTTGGAGTAATGGAGGTATTTTGTTAAACCGCTCCAGCTCTATCTATGCAAGCCTACCTGCTGATGCTCTCGTTGAACCTGGTGTCAGTGTTTCCCATACTAGCAAATAGCTTCCATCTGTTCCATCACATCCACCTGCAGTATAAAGGGCCAGAGGATCTGTCTGCAGTGTCATCTGTCAGAGTGGCCTGAGGGACAGCAGTCCAATGTGGCCATTCATTAATAACAGGTATAGAAACTGTCTTTCAGTCTAAACAGTTCAACAAATCATAATTCAGTAGTTAACACTATAATAATGTCTTTCTATTTTTATAGAGAAGACAGGTGTTCAAAGTATTGAAGAATTTCCTATTGTAAATTAATAGAATCACAGTTGTGTTGTAGTCCATTTTTTCTTTTAACAGATTTAATATTTCTGCCTGCCCCCATTTGCAATTCTGAGTTTTTATGTCAGAGGTATAGGTACTGACTTCCTTGAGTAGTGTTCTGTAGCCATGCTGTATTTATACAAGCTGCTCAGTAGCAGTGACGGGGGTGGATTCTTCCACCATATTGTTCACACTGTGTTTTGTCACCATCCTGAGAGATTTCTTTTCCTATTTCCTCTCCTATTACTTTGGGTTTATATATGCTTCTGCAGCTGTTATTTTATTATTTGTTTTATGGTTTGTCTCAAAGAGCTGTTAAACTCTTTGGGAGTTTAGCAATCTATCAACAAGGTGGTAGTATGGTGATTTTAAACTTGCATTAGCTGAAAGATGCGAGACGTGCTCATTGCTAAGGCAAGTTTGAGTCCTGCTAAGTTGTGTCCCATGCTCTACCTCTTCCTTTGTCTCTTCCCTTTCCCTAGATCTAGAGCAATAATCCTCTCACTCCCATCTCATATGAGGAGTTGGGGATGCAGAAGCTAGATTTGCTGTTTGCCCTTTGCTGCACTAATGCATCTCCTCAGCAAAATCTTGGAGACAAAGGGGGAGATTCTGGGTCCTGAGGGTGTTTTGGGTAGTGTGCAACAACTTGGACAAGAGTAGGGAAGGATGGACCACCAGTGCCATCATGAGTTACTGGAGAAATTTACCCATGTAACATCTCTTAAGGACATTAGGGATGAAGCAGCGGTGGCATTGGCCACAATACACATTCATTCCTTGATCTACTTTAGTCCTTTGAGCAAAAAATTTAATAAGTGATGATGTTAATAGAATCAATGGTGGTGGGTATTTGGGAGGATATGAAACTCATGAAACACCTCAGTAGTAACACCCTATCACTACCCTGAGCACACCTAAATTATAGACATGTGCTTATACCCTAGTGACTCTGTGTATGTACTCTCAAACTGTCCATAAGCAAGCAAAAAAGGACTTAAAAATGAGTGAGTGGCTGCTGAGGCTTTTTTGGTCATTGCATACATCAGGCTTCACTCAGTACTGGCCAGCCTTTACAAAGGCCCAGCTTTGGAGGCTTTTGCACAAGGCACTGAACAGCCCTGTCAGGAAGTTTGAGCTTTGTGACTTATAACCAACTCACTGATATTCCCAAAAGCAGATCTCACATTTCTAGTGTATACATTGCATTTTCTTCTTTCCTTTTTTTTTTTTTTTTTCCCCCCCCCACTTCTTTTTTTCGTCTTTGTAAAAACT
>NDXB01005337.1:25527-37743 GCA_002631895.1 Agapornis roseicollis
GTTTTTTTTTTTTTTTTTTTTTTTTTTTTCCCCCCCCGAATCCTGATTTTCGTCTTAGGAAAAGCTCCTTTTAAGGTGTCCCTCTTGGGAAATCTGTCTAAAACCCATGATTTTTTCAGGGTCAGAAGGCAAAAACAAATCTCCTTAGCTAGATCAATGGAGAGGCATGGTACGTGGCCTTATCTTGTGGTGTAAGAAGCACAAGGTGCTTCTGATGACTGTGTCTTCACTAATCTATAGTCTGGTCACTGTAAAGACATTGTGATTACTGGCCTGTGCAATCATGGGGTGAGTAGGAAATACAAGATGCCAAGTGACACCACTGTGATGCTGTTAAAGGCTAAATGAGCTGAGGGTCATCACCAAGCACAGGTAGGAACATCTCTAGCTGGGATGAGCTTTCCCTGGTCTGGATAACCCAAAAAACCCTAAAACTAGATCAACACTACTAGCACATTGGCAAAACTGTTTATATTTGTACATACTAATGCATGAATTTAAAAAATACAAGTACACACTTGAAAGTGCATTCCCATAAAGGCACAGTCAAGTTTCTTAGTATCATAGAATCATAGAATAGTTAGGGTTGGAAAGAACCTTAAGATCATCTAGTTCCAACACCTCCCACTAAACCATGCCACCCAAAGTTCTGTGAAACCTGGCCTTGAACACCACTGGGGATGGAGCGCTCACAACTTCCCTGGGCAGCCCCTTCCAGTGCCTCACCACCCTTACAGTAAAGAACTTCTTTCTTATATCCAATATAACTTCCCCTATTTAAGTTTGAACCCATTACCCCTTGTCCTATCACTACAGTCCCTAATGAATAGCCCATCCTCAGCATCACTATAGGCCCCCTTGCACAAGTCCAGGTAGATGATGTCAACTGCTCTACCCCTGTCCGTCAGTTCTGTAGCCCCATCATAGAAGGCCACCAAATTGGTCAGGCAGGATTTCCCCCTAGTGAAGCCATGCTGGCTGCCACCAAGCACCTTGTTATTTTTCATGTGCCTTAGCATGCCTTCCAGGAGGATCTTACTGGGCTATTGATCATTTGAACTCTTTTTCGTATGCATTCTCTTGTGATGAGGTAAAATACCACCCCACCCCATTAAATAAGATAAATAAACTTTGGTTTACTTGCAGAAATGGTAAAGCTCTTTATCTCCTGCTTCCAGACTGACTTCCAGTGGCTTCAAATTTAACACAGATGTGGTTTTAGTTTTCAGAAGGTCTGTCAATCCTTGAAACCAGTGCTGAGCTGTATTGTAAAAGCAGTCCCATTTGTGAGGACACGGTTAGCTGTTCCCTTGATATTCTGTTTTCTTGGTTTGTGTGTCTAATGAAGCATTCTGTTTTCAGGATATTTTTAGACTAGGAGATACCTCTTAATTTTTTTATTTTTTTTTTTTTTTTGACCTAACACATTTCTTTAAAAGAGGTAAACATTTAAATTATATTTTTATATTGCTGCTTATTAATATGCATGGTGTTTGGCAGATATTTCTTTTTTCTTTTTTTTTTTTTGCAATTGTTATTCAGACTAGTTGAAACAAAGAAGTGTTTTTTTCAAAACTTGTTCTCTAAGTTCCTATTTGCATAACTTTGTTGCATGCCTCTTGCCTGTGCTGTAATGGCTTTTTTGTGCATACGTGCATATGTGTTAGCTTACAATTCACTGGACTTACATTTTCAGTACTGACTGATGTTGCCATAGGTGCTAGCAAGTTGTTATTTGGAGCATGCACAGAGATAAAATTATTGCCTTTACAAGTAAGAAACAAAGTAGTGTCTAGAAGAAAGTCCCATAGAACTTTTAAAAGAGCTATTGAAATATTGGCTTTAATTTACCAACAACTATGTTCCACTTTCATTATATTTACATTTTTAGGAATTCACTATAGTATCAGAACAGGGTTTGAAGATTGATGAAATAGATACCCAATACATTACAGCTATATATCGTCACTTTATATAAGGATTATGCCACATTTCATTACATTCTATAAAAAATATTTTTTCCTTTAAATAAGAACAACAAAAAAATTAACCAATATCAATTACTGTGTCCTTTCCAAAATGCATTTGATTTTAAACATGGGGAAAAAAAAAAATGACAAATGATTCAGGATATAACAATAGGTTTTACTTCAAATCAGAGATGTCCTGAAAATCAGACACACTGTCTCTATGGATAGCAAGAAAAAGAAGACTCTTCTGGATAACTGCTGATTTCCTGTGTTCTGTATGCTAAGAGTCCTTTACAACAGCAGGGAAGGCCTCTACCTGCATACAGTCTATATGTATTTGCTAGCAACACCAATGTAGCTAATAGTCAGAGGGGAAAAAAAAAAAAGGGATGTAGAATTTATTCTCAGGTTGGTGAGATAATTTTTCAAGGGAAAAAGTAGAACAAATTAAAAAACCAATAACAAACCCATTAAAAAACAGACACATACCTAAAGTAGACAGAAAGCCACCATTGACCAAACAGGCTTAATTTTCTGATTTGTTCTGTATAATGACAATGACAGATCAATTATACTTTAATTGCTGCCTAAGCAGATGTAATAGCACATATCACAAGCATGAACTGAAAAAATTAAATATATCTCTCAGATACATTCCCTAAGTATTTTCCTAAGGGGGTCATCTTTTTCTTGTAAGCTCTTCCCATGCTTTTAATGTTTGAAGATAATTGAAAATTAATTTAAAATCTATGAAGTTAGAATGCAATATTAATGAATCTTTCCCTGCTTAAGACAGTAGATTTGAAAACTAAGTCAGCAATGCCTAATTATTTTCACAGGGTAATTGGAAGTGGTTTCTTTGCATTCTTTTTAAGATCATATTACCTTGATTTATTGTTAGTTGCTTAGAAATATAACCACAAACTAAGCACAGTTATATTGTCTGACTAGTAATAATAGATTGAAGAAAATTTTCAGTTTTCCTATGTTTAGATATAGGCAAAATATCTAATCACTTTTGTGGAACCATTTTTTGTGGCCAAATGCTTTCAGAGCCTGCTTTCACAAACTTTTTGCCTGGTTTTTGATAATGAAGTGCAATCTATTTTGTAAAATCCAATAAGATGAAATTGCAGAATCCAATAAGATGAAATTTAATAAGTCTAAGTGCCGAGTCCTACATTTTGGCCACAAAAACCCTCTGCAATGTTACAGGTTGGGGACAGTGTGGCTGGACAGTGTCCAGGCAGAAAGGGACTTAGGGGTATTGGTAGGCAGCCAGCAGAACGTGAGTCGGCAGTGTGCCCTGGTGGCCAAGAAGGCTGATGGCATCCTGGCCTGTATTAGGAATGGTGTGGCCAGCAGAAACAGGGAGGTTATTCTTCCCCTGTACTCAGCAATGGTGAAAACTCACCTTGAGTACTGTGTCCAGTTCTGGTCCCCTCAGTATAAGAAGGACGTGGAAATGATTGAGCACGTCCAAAGGAGGGCAACAAGGCTGGTGAGGGCTTGGAGCACAAGCCCTATGAGGAGAGATTGAGAGAATTGCAGTTGTTTAGCCGGAGAAAAGGAGAATCAGAGGTGACCTTATCACTCTCTACAACTTCTTGAAAGGAGGTTGTAGACAGGTGGGGGTTGGTCTCTTTCATCAAGCAGCAACGGACAGAACGAGAGGACACAGTCTCAAACTGCACCAAGGAAGGTACAGGTTGGATATTAGGAAGAAGTTTTTCACAGAAAGAATAATAAAATGTTGGAACAGTCTGCCCAGAGAGGTGGTGGGGTCACTATCCCTGGATGTGGATATGGCACTTGATGACATGGTTTAGTGGAGGTGTAGGGCATGGGTTGGACTTGATGATCTTGGAGGTCCCTTCCAACCTGGTAATTCTGTGATTCTGTGTGTGGCTAGTAGAAATGGGATTTTCAAAGTTCAGGTGTGCCCTTGATGAACAAACTGCTCTATAGTTATTTTAGTATTAATACAATACATTTATCATAGAATCAGAGAATGGTCTGGGTTGGAAGGGACCTTAAATTCATCCAACTCCAACCTCTCCTGCTGTGGCCAGGGACACCTTCCGCTACACCAGGTTGCTTGAAGCTTGATCTTGAACATGTCCATGGATGGGAGCATCCACAATCTCTCTGGGCAGTGTCAACCTCATTTTCTCACTGCCCTCATAATGAAGTATTTTTTAACTAATATCTAATCTAAATCTACTCTCTTTCAGTTGAAAGTCATGATACATGAATCTTGTAAATAATGAATTATTCTAGTGTAGACAGAAATGCAAAAACCTGAGCAGATTATGGGATCTGTTAACTGCATCTAAGTCATTCAGCACAATCAGGAAGAAACAATATTCTTTGAATCACCGAAGCGTTTTGTACATGCATTCACATTGTAGGCTGTAGTCTCCATAGTATTAATGTCTGTACGTCCACTGATAGAAGTCTTTCACCACGTACACCAACAAGTATTGCAAGAGCATTTATAAATCCCATGTCAGTATTAGAACTGCAGGCCACAGGAGTCGCTCAGTGGATGACAATCTCCTTAACCAGAAAATTTTAAATGCATAAGACTTATTTATAGGCAATTCCACTGTTCGTCATACAATGCTGTTGATTTGAATGCATAGATTCTGGCCCTACATTAATACTTTGTAGCAGAAGCTATGGAGCTGGAAGATATAAATGAAAGTGTATGTTCAAATAATTTTGGAATTTATTCTGACCCAGAGTCATCAGAGCTGGATAGTAATGAAAAAAGATCAGTGTGTGCTTGAATCTTTGTACTGAGCTGCTGCTGCATTCCAGAGACCATTAGATCAGTGAATAGTTCTACCTGGACATCTGGGAATGCTAATGAGTTTTTTCCCCTTGACAGAACAAAAAGGGCAGTAGAAATGTTTCCTTCACCATTTCTCTGTTGTTGACAAACCCATCGCCTTCAAATCTGGCAGGAAGTCCAGCAAAACTAAAATATATTTTATGAGACCATATTTTATACGCTATCTAGAAATTATACTGTTATCTCTCAGGAAGGAAGAGTAAGAATGCAATGTACCCTAGAAACCAACAATGAAACTGGAAGAGACATACAAACTAGAATTTACAACAAAGCACAGTTTCTCACTTTGCTGCTGTTCTTTCTTTTCTTAACGTGGCACTTAGCCTTATTTAACCTTATACATTGGCCTTCTCCTATGAGTGCCAGGACTGCTGGTAAATGATGGAGAGTGGCTCGATAACAACTTCTGCCAGCTCCTTCAGTAACCTTGAGTGGGTCCCATTTGTCCCCATAGATGTGTGTGTCTAATGGTGTTGCCCTGCAACACAGCAGAAAATAACAAGACAAAATCCCTGCTTCCTACTGGGATAACATAATCAAGATACATTTCAGAGATCTTTTTATCTGTTATTTAGGGTCTGAAATTTGCTTTCATAGGGTTTGCTTTATAAATTTCAGTCATCAATAAATATTTATTCTTAGCTTACACAATTAGAAAATAACATAGTTTTACCACTGAGTACACTCAGTATTTTGATATCTCTTAAACACTGTACTTTGAAGTGACTTTTTTAACACAGAAGTTGAACTCCAGTGTAGTTTAGCATTTTAATGATTTTTCATGCTTAATGTTCAAGAACCTAAGCTTTCTATACTGAGTTTTCTGAGATGTACTGCAAGAGGGATCATCTCTTCTTTCAGAGTTCAGAATAAAAGCCAGAAGCATCAGCACAGCAGACGAAACAGCCCACAAGCCCTGGCTGCCTATCTACCTTCTTTTCATAATGTACAGCTTCATATCACACATTAGTGTCTAGTTCTTATGGAAGGTGACAGAGCACAGTTTATTCTCAATCATCAATAAACTATATTTTTATAAGAAAAGCCCAAAGCTCTTTTACCCACTACTTTGTATGTGACCTTTTCACCCATGTCTTTCACCCATGGATGTGCTGTAAGCTGTTTCTTCAAAGTTCAGAAGGATTTTGGATATCTGTTCTTCCCTCCTCTGTGCAGCTCTTTAGGTGCCTTATCTCCCTTGAGAGCCAAAATCTTTCAAAAGGCAGCACAGATCATTTTGAATAATTTCTTACTCTCCATTCCTCCCAGGAAATACTTGTTTTTCTCCACTGCTTATTTAGGTTAACTGGAAGAGGTCTATAAATCGCACAGCTATTTAGCTGTCTCATGTTAATGATCTGAAGACCTACTCCTTTCCACATTACCTAACCACCCTGTACAAACCACATGCTGACTATGGAAATGAAGGATTGTAACCCACTGGAGAGTTTAACACTTTGCATGGGGCTCACAGATAGGGGCTAGACTCACAAGAAAGGCTGTGCAGGCATCATGCCTCCTTCTTCAGATGCCTGTGTGAATCAAAGATTAATAAAGGTGCCAATGAGAAAGTAAGCCTTGTACTAGGAAAAGATGGACTGAAATTTGGCCCTGGATGAAAGAGTCTGGAAATGTGCATTTGAACAAAGCAATGTTGAAGTCCATGTAAAAAGATTAGCACATTATCACAGTGCAGTGTAGGTGCACATAGCTAAGCCTTAAGCCAAGTTTTACATCCCTTTTTACTAGAAGGAACTAACTCAAGGTAAAATTCACTTTTCTTAGAAGCACCAGTCCCATACTGTGAAGGGGATGTAAGGAGCACAGTAAGGAGAATAGGGTAGAAAGGAGTAGAAAATGAGGCACATTTAAGAATCCAGTAGAGCATCTTTTACCAAGCAGGGCTGATTTCAGCTTTGAAATGCCAACATTATCTACTTGAATGTCAGTTTAACCAGAAATGCAGCTGCACTCAGCATAATGAGTAAACCAGTAATGTCTTGCCTTTCAATTCAAAGTGGGCTTTCATCTGACTGGTGATAACCATGGTTGAAGTGGGTCTCCATCTGTCTGGAAATGCTATAAAACAAGTGTGGGAAAATAATGAGACTGATACGAGATGGAGCTGTCACGTTAAGGCTGGAGAAGAATGGAATCTGTTGGGCACCAGATCCTTTATCTTTGTTACAAGCTGGTCTTTTTGTGCTGGCCTTTAAATCCTCACTATTATGTCTTCCCTTTTGACTCTTTTGCAAGCCTTGTACTCCATTCCCATCTACGGCTAGCTATCCCCATATAGACTTGTAGGCTAGTGAAACTTTGCCCTGACTTCAGACCTTTTCTTCTTCCCTCAGCTGAATGCTTCACTTCCCTTGTGCAAATTATCAGGAAAATATTTCCTGCTTTCTTTCGCGGTGTCCCTGCTGCTGTAAAGTATCTCCACAAAGCTTTATTATTATTCTCTTTCAAATTCCTCAAAACTCTCCTTTAATATGGTTCCATGATGAAATTTGGTAAACAGAATACTAGTGTGCAAAACCTGCTGGTTTTAATGCCATCATCTCATTTTTCCTTGCATTTTTCCATCTGCCTGTATCTATCTGTTGCTTCTCATCTCAAATGTAGATTATAGATTTAGGAGCATCAAGCTTAAGAACATCTATGATCATTGTAGAGTTTCTGCCATGATAATACTCTGCTACATGGCGGGAATTCTTAGACATTATGGTAATGCCAATTACCATCATTTCACAGACCTCAGAGAGAAAGGTGGGTTTTTTTCCCCCTCCCTGCACCTACAACTGAAAGCTGGAAAATATAACATTTGAATTTTGTTTTATGACATGCTTTAAGGTTTCATCAGTTGGGAAAGAAAGCTATTTATATCATTGTGGAAAAGACAGCAATGAGGAAAGATGCCTTATCACAGCTGCCTCGTTCTGAGAAGCCTTGTGTGATGTGGGGAGTGAGTTTCTGTTAATTTAATTCACACACAATAAAATGTCTTTAAAAGAGACATGGGGAGAGAAACTGAATCAAACAGAAGCATGAAGTTAGCTACCTAGATTATTATTTCTACATGCAGATTTACAGAGTACTAGAAGATTATTTGTTCAGAATTCCAGCCTCCCAGGTGAAGGGGAAAAAAAAAATAATAAAAATTTTAAAAATTTTTAAAAATGTAATAATTTAAATAAAAAGTGTCCGATGAAGAAAGCTATCAGCGCAAATTTGTACAATGGTTCTGTTATCTAATAAAAGGTAATAGGTTTTTTCTAATGTTTCTGCTCTGTAAAACAATGAGGAAAAAAAGATACAATCTCTGTTTCAGTGTTGTAATCATTACTGTCTGAAAAGCATTTCAAGAGCCTCAGGCAGAATGTACCAAAATCACATGCACCCAAACTTTATAAAATATGTACACTTAGTATCAAATTATTTTAATAGCTGCAAAATAAGAGTTTTCTTTATTATTTTATTATGGTTTTCATTGCTATATAAGATCAGTGTAAGCATATATAATATATTCCACAATCAAAAAATTTTGCAACCAGGCAGCTCAGGAAATGTTTCAGTGTATTTTGAAAGGTTCATAATTTAGAATGAGCTACAGGACCCCCACCACCAGCATGCTTTTACACAGCACACAGAAATCTAAGCAATGCATACAAAATCAGGGGAGGAATTAATTACGCAGAGGAATTAGTTTTGCTTTTGTTTATGTTTCTGCAATATTTTCTAAACCTTGCCAGCAAATTTCAATGAATATTGAGAAAAATAAAGACATGACTACATATTCAGTTAAAAACATTTGTATTTTTTTTGTTATCTGCAAACTTTCCTTTGTGCAATTTGTTGGTTTTCACAGAATCATTGAATGGTTTGGGTTGGAAAGGACCATAAAGATCATCCAGTTCCATCCCTCTACCATGGGCAGCGACACCTTCAACTATATCAGGTTGCTCAAAGCCCCATCCAGCCTGATCTTGAACACTTACAGAGATGGGGCAGCCACAACTTCTCTGGTTGATTTGTTCCAGTGCCTCACCACCTTCATAGTGACGAATGCTTTTCTAATGACTAATTTTAATCACCCCCTCTTCAGTTTAAATCTACTCCCCTTCGTCTTGTTACTAAATGCCCTTGTAAAAGTCCCTCTCCAGATTTCTTGTAAGCCTCTTTTAGGTACTGCAAGGCTTTTACAAGGTCTCCTCTGTGCACAAATAACTAATATGAATGTTCAGGTTAAAATAATTCTAAAATCTGCTTAATTTTCTATATATTACCATTATCTCAGAGGCTCATAGAATAGTTAGGGTTGGAAAGGACCTTAAGATCATCTAGTTCCAACCTCCCTGCCATGGCCAGGGACACCTCACACTAAACCATGTCCCCCAAGGCTCTGTACAACCTGGCCTTGAACACCACCAGGGATAGAGCATTCACAGCTTCCCTGGGCAACCCATTCCAGTGCCTCACCACCCACATAGTAAAGAACTTCCTTCTTATATCCAATCTAAACATCCCCTGTTTAAGTTTTAACCCTATCACTACACTCTCTATCACTACAGTCCCTAATGAAGAGTCCCTTGCCAGCATCCCTATAGGCCTCAATCAGATACTGGAAGGCTGCTATGAGATTTCCACACAGCCTTCTCTTCATGGATCACCACCCCTAAGACCTTCTTCTCAGGGCTGCTCTGAATCTCTTCTCTGCCCAACCTATAGCTGTGCCTGGGATTGCTCTGACCCAGGTGTAGGACCGTGCTCTTGGCATGTTTATGAAAAATCTGTAATCAAATCAGGAATTTTGGCTTCCTTTTCCTGCACCTGGGAGGTGCTTGCCCCTCCAAGAAGCAATGGCTGGGATCTAAAAATTTCCTGAAGGACACCAAGGGATGTTCTCTCTCTAGCTTCAGGATACCTCTTGCATTCACATACATTCATTACACAGGGCTCTTACCACATTTCCCACAGTGAAGAAGCCTTCACTTTCATGTAAATATAATCACCTATTTATTGCTTAAACATTTGCTTTTTGTGGAGCTTGTAGTTGAGAAATGGTGTATCAATTGGCTGCTCTGATCAGGGAAAGGAATATAAACGTATTGTTTCAAGTAATTAGAAAGATCCAAAGCCAGTGAAATAAACAGTGAGAGGAGAAACAAACATTTGAGACAACTCACAAACTTAATTTCATCAAAATGTGTGGGTTAGGATAATGGAAAATCTGTAAAAATTAATGCTATGTAACTAAAAAGCAAGAGGAAATACTTATGAAATAAAATATCCAGAGTTGCTGTAGTTAAATGATAGTTTGGATTTTATAGTAGGTGAATGTTAGAAAAGATGTTAATCTTATGCTTCAGGTATCAAACCACTCATTCAAAAAACAAATACGAAATAGATATAAGGCAGATGATCTCTCACATAACTAACATATTTGATAGTCTTTCCCTGAAGCATTCAAAGCAGGTGTGTGTTTAGTACTCAGTAATGAAATTTCGATATTTTTTGTTTCAAAGAACAAGCTGTGCACTTATGAAACATCTCAAAAAGCTTAAACAAAACACCTCCAACCTTTTTTTTTTTTTATTTTTTTTTTTTTAATATAGGTCAGTCTTATAATAGCCATAGTATCTGTGTTTGCATTCCTGTTACAACCATCATCTAGAGCAATTGCATTTGCATTGTAGCTGCATAACAAAAAGTATTAGGGGTACATCACAACACTATAACATACTCTAACGGAAAAATGTTAGTCTCAGGATTAGGCAAGGAAACAAATTGCATCTCTTCTGAGTCATAAATTCCTCTAGTTTCCCTGCTATTTCCTTCTAGAAGAATAAGAAAGTTTCTCTTCATCTTTGTCGTGGAGCAGCCTCTGAGATACTTCTGGGTTTTTCTTTCAGCAGTCTCTATTTCTGCTTGAGGGTAAAAAGCAAATCTAGCCTGCAGGCAGAGGCAGAGGAAGTTCCATGGTGTAGGCAGCTAATACTTAATCATACTTTTTGTGTCTTTATGCTAAACAGAATTGAATATTTTAAGGTTGCATATATTCACCTTGGCCTTGTCTAGACATGCCTTGACTATTGTGGTAGACTGTAGATACACCAGTACATGAAGACTATGAGTTTTGCACTGAGGCATATTTAATTGCTTTGAGGTAACACTGTCTCCTGGAGTGCTTACATAGAAGACTTTCAGGCCCACCTAAGCATTCTGAGAAACTCCACATTCCACCAAAGAAGGATAAAAAAAAAAATGGAAGAAAACTCAGTTGCATTAGTTGATAAAAGTTCAAGCCCTATGGTGTGTGGAAGAGAGCTATTTTTATCAGTAATGTTATTTTCAACAGGAGGAATTGCCAGGAAGACTTTCAAATAGAATAAGGAGTCTTTCCTGGTGTCAATGGCAGATTAAGGGCTTTGGAGGACGATCTTGTGCAAGTAAATTTGTGAGACTCTGCAAAGTCTGTACAGAACAAGATCAGTGTGGCAGACTGGTGGACACAGTAAATCAGCACAGTAAATGCCCTGAGTGCTTCTACTCACTGTGTAGTGTGGCAACTGAGCAAAGACAAGATCCATGAGCACCTATAGCTGGTGGGGAAGAAATTACAACCTAGAGACTTACACCCATGAATTTCGGGAGCAAACATCTAAGGGGAAAGATGATAAGTAAAACTGTGTAGCTCTCAGAACTGGTCAGCTCTGCTTGTTGTCACAGAAACTATGGCTGTAACAGTACCTACAGTGGTTACATCATATAACCACATGTAATAGTGTGGGAGCTGGAACAAATAGCTTGATCACAGACAAGCCATGAAATGTGAGCTGGCCTGCATTAGTGATCTGACAGTTTTTGCTACCATCTCCAAGGAGATGTTCTACCATCTTTCAGGATGTCAGTTGAGCAAGATGCTAGCTAAAGTATGCATTCCTCTGTGTATGATTTAAGGAGAGAGTTTCTTGGCTATGGAGGAGTCCTTCTGACTCTTATCTCTAAGGAAAATTTAAGAATGCTTTATGTAGACTATAATGTGGAACAACCAGACCAGAAACAAGCTTTCTTTCCATCCCCTGGTGATCACAGAGCTATCCTTATTCTGCAAAATTTGAGTGTTAAAGATTTGCTCTAGGCCTTTTGTCATCTGTAGAAAAGCAGACAGTGCTGTTAATGGTGTGGTTTGAGCCACAGAAGTCTTGATACAATGTGAACAATTCATGGGACTAATTAACCTATTCATTATTGGTATTAAATGGCAGGTTTATGTTCTTCCTAGAGTTTATCAAGTTGTGGAAAAAGAGATACCTTTTGGAATTAAATTAAAGGAAGTTATGTTTGAAGATGAATGCTTTTTTTTTTTTTTTTTTCCCCATTGGGCTA
>NDXB01005338.1:0-41040 GCA_002631895.1 Agapornis roseicollis
TCATGAAGTTTAACCATGCCAAGTGCAAAGTCCTACACCTGGGTCGGAGCAATCCCAGGCACATCTACAGATTGGGCAAAGAGGAGATTCAGAGCAGCCCTGCAGAGTAGGACTTGGGGGTAGTGGTTGATGAGATAATGAACATGAGCCGACTGCAGTGTGCACTTGCAGCCCAGAAAGCAACCGTATCCTGGGCTGCATCAAAAGGAGTGTGACCAGCAGGTCGAAGGAGGTGATCTCTGCTCTTGTGAGACCTTACCTGGAGCATTGTGTGCAGTTCTGGTGTCCTCAACATAAAAAGGACATGGAGCTGTTGAAACAAGTGCAGAGGAGGGCCACAAGGATGATCAAGGGGCTGGAAAGCCTCCCGTATGAAGACAGGCTAAGAAAGTTGGGGCTGTTCAGCCTGAGGAAGAGAAGGCTGCATGGAAATCTCATAGCAGCCTTCCAGTATCTGAAGGGGGCCTACAAGGATGCTGGAGACGGACTCTTCCTTAGGAACTGTAGTTATAGGACAAGCAGGAATAGTTGAAACTTAAACAGGGGAAGTTCAGGTTAGATATAAGGAAGAAGTTCTTTACTGTGAGGGTGGTGAGGCACTGGAATGGCTTGTCCAAGGAAGTTGTGAATGCTCCATCCCTGGCAGTGTTCAAGGCCGGGTTGGATGGAGTCTTGGGTGTCATGGTTTAGTGTGTGGTGCCCCACAGGGGGGTGGAAGTAGGTGATCTTAAGGTCCTTTCCAACCCTTATGATTCTATGATGTAATTCTATTAGGTAAATAAATAATTAGTCTCAGTAGAATATTAGAGGCTGCTGAACACTTGAATTCCATAGGTCTGAGCACTCACATTTGTCTGTGAATGACACTGAAGAGGAAATAAGAATGAAATGCAAACCACAATGCTGACTGCTCTTTTATGCAGAGCACATACTGTTTGCATGTTTTGCATGCTCATCCCTTTAAAGAACTGATAGAATCCAGATCAGCACAAATCCAATGAACAGATTAATTAATTAGGGAGATGGTACATTTTGACAGACGGACTGAGTAGGGGCTTCCAGATTCTGTGAAAGGGAAGTGCACAAAGGGAATAGGAGAAGAGATGAGTTCAGATAGGAACCGCACCTCTGCAAAAGATTGGCAGGAACTGCATTTTTGTCATTTTATTATTCTTTTTGTAAGGTATTCTTTCTTTTTTTTTTTTCCTAACTAACAAAGTATCTTTCTTAGACCGCATTATAAGCACAATGTTTAACATGGTAGGGTGCCAATCTACAGTCAGGGCCAAGAACCCTTACTGAAAACTAGGTCAGCGTCAAGGGTTATATCAAGTAACACCCCCTGGCTAAGTTGCCCTTCAACATTTTATAGTAAAATATTTTCTATTGTTCCCCATTTTTCTATCTTGTGAATATGACAGCGGTTAAGAACATATCCCTTCTCTTTGTACCAGCACCAATCAGTCTGTACTGCATGTGTTCTGGGGAGAGTGGTTTCATAAACAGGAAAACTCAGAGGACAATAGCTGTCTGCTAGGAAACAATACAATGCATCTTATTTTCATCTTCTACTTTTCCAAGTCTGTGCTCCAAATATTCTTTTGTCCTTGCAGTGTGAAAAAACATTCATTTTCAGCAGCACTGGCTGCATGTGAATTTTTTGTAATACTTTTTCGAAACAAAATAATTCCCATTCATATTTAATGACTCCTTTCCCAACACAGCCAACGAAAATAAACTGGGGAGTTGCTCATCCTAAAGGAATCCAAACCATTTAAAAAGTAATAAATTAGGCCTATTCCTCCAGGATCAGGGCATATTATCAGTCAATAAGGAGGATTAATTTAGATTTAAATGTTATGCCCTCCATAATCTTTGTTTCTGGTGCACATTAGAGAGTATTTTGCCCCACAAGATTAGTCCAGAATATGTAGGCTTTATCAGTGTTCATCTAGCCTCTGAGAATGATTTAATTTTCTCAGTACTTTAATAATGAAATTATTTTTTTATCTGTTTATGTATCTAAAAGGTGATCCTACTATTTTGAGTAGATGATTATGTTCTCATTTTCAAGAAAATTGAATATAGAATAGGATGAATCACTTTAAGATGTTCCACCATGCTGGTGCTTCTCAGCATGCATATCTGGGTAGAGAACAAATATTTCCTTCACTTGGTTGGCAAAAGGATTTCAGATGAGGTTTTCCTAAGTCTCCTAGGATCTTTCCCAGAAATATATCATCTCTCAGACTGCTTGTAACTGGCATGACTTTGCATTAGGCTACCAGTACAGGCCTCTTATGGTTTGTCTGAACTTGTTTTGGCCCACCTGCAGATTTGCTTAAGCTTGTAACAGCAGTTACCTATTGACTTGGGGGTGGTGTTCCTTGCTTGGTTATAGCTTTTGCTTAGCTTGGAACAACCCTGAGGTGTAACACCTGTTATTAGATAAAGTTTTCTCACTTATTGATAGTGAAAACAAAAAAATAGACCCTACACTAAAATGCATTAGAGAGGAGAGAAGGCACAGGATGAAGGCAGAGGCTTTGGAAGCACAGTCAAAGGCAAATATGGGACACCTGGGGGCTATATATTGGAGGGCGTCAGTTACTAGTCAATAGACAAGTGCAACCTTGGGTATTGTGTTAGCCAGTTTTAGAGAGAGTGATGAGAACCAAAGAAGTAGCCAAAATACATAAAATGCACCATTTATGGAGTGTATGGAACTATAACATGGACCTGCAGAACAATGACAAAAGAGCAAAGTACACAGGCGCATAAAAACACCCCCTAGGAAACCCAAGAGGAGAAGGAAGAAACCTTCAACACCAGCATCATACCCTTTCTAGTAAATGGCTTGGGATACTTGAGACTCACAGTATCTTGGGATACTTGAGACTCACAGTAACTCTTCCTGTGGCCTATATGAATGGATAACATCAGCCTTAGTACACCAAGGAGCAGTGGGAAGGTGAGCATAAGACCAGAGAAGGGGAAAGTACTATAAAGTTTGTGTATGTATCAGTTTACCTGCAATATACATTTTGAACTGTGTAGTATCATTGTAAATGCACTAACAGTAACTCCTTGATAAGAATACTAAGCCTGTAATTAGATCAACAACAAAGTACTGGCTTTGTGTATGTAGCATGGTTTGGTTTTTTGGATTTTTCCTTTTTCCCATAACAACCTGTTTTTCTAGCATCAGAGTGTTGGGATAGCACTATATGGTTTGCCTTTTCTGTATGTATTTAGAAATTCATGTTGGTAATAATCAAATATCCCAGCAAACATTGGCATGCATTCTGGCTTACTGGTGGGTACCCATGATTTTTCCATGCTAAAGTAAAACGTTGCTTCCCTTTTTGAATATACAAGCTACACTCGCACTTCAAGAACAGGACCTTAATGCTACGGATAGCTTTGTGTGTACAAGAGTCTGCACACAAGACAAGGCACAATGGTGGCCATTCCTAGGCACAGCAAGATTATAATATTCATCACACTAGAAGACAGAATCTACTCTCAGACTCAGAAAAGTGCTTGCATGTACACTAGTGTGGGGCTTCACTTGCAGGGCAATTTCTTACTCTCACTTCATTGTAAACAGACTCAGTGTAGGAAATTTTGGCCCTGCTGTGCTGGTATGCAACTACCTTTTCTTGCTCTTTATAAATCTCCTTCCCTGTCTGCTTTCAAAACGTTATCTTAACTAGAATTAATAAAGATACACCGGGGAGCTTCTTATCTCTTATAGGAATTACGTTTATAATAATAAAAAAGCTTTAATCTTGGAAGAGTAATGGAGGGGGAGGGAAGCTGGAAAGAAGAAATGTACGTGTAGGAGAATAGGCAGGTAAGAGGTGAGACAAGGGCATTGGATGTCATAGATGAGTCCATATTAGAACCTGGGATCGAAATGCCCCTCAACTTTGAGAACATCTGAAGCCAGATCAGAATGTTTTGATCTGGACCCCTACCTTTCTCTCTGAATTAAGGATGGATAAGCTGATTCTGATAAAAGAAGATCCATCCTAAGACTTTTTGAAATTCAAAAGAGCTCAGTTTACCTTTTAAATTAAGTTCTGAGCAGCTTTCCTACTTCTTGTGTTCAGTCAGAAGATGTAGAAATACCAAAACACAGCATGAAAGACATGCCTGCCCAGCCTGAATGAGGGCGTACTGAAAATCTCCTCAGGGAGATTGATCCTCTGAGATTTCCAGAGCAAAGAAGCCTGGATGTGCTTCAGAAAAATAGTTGAAGTTTAGGCAATTGACTGAATGAAACCACAACATCAAACAAATTGAGGTTCACCATGGCTCGCTGCCTAACTGAAATATAACTACATTTATTTTAGATATATGGGATTCTCTTGTTTGTAAGCAAAGACCTGTAGAATTCACTGGCTCCTATGCTGAAGATATTGGTGGCTATATTTTACTAGGAAATAAAATTCATCCTGGCTTTCCTCTGGCCAACTGAAAGGGCCATGCCCAGAGGACTGAACTCTCCTGCCCTCCAAACCCTGGTGGCTGCATCCAAATGCTGTGGGGAACAGTTCTTGGCCCATGTTCACCCATGAGCCATGCTTAAGACTTGCTGGGTAATGGGATAGCAGGCATGACTAAAACTCTGCTAGATAGTGTGCTCATATTTAATGAACAATCGGTTTAAACAATCTTGGGATAGCAGTGGGCCCATGCCCTGGCACATTTTATTTCAGTAGTAAAGTCTGAGCCAGCTTGATGCCGGTTATCTGTTGCTGTGACTGTAGTCCTGGTAAAATGTAAGGAGATCACCATTGTAGCCAGTTTTGAGTATTGTCAATCTTGCCTTCAATGCCTCTTGCTAGTTGAAACATTGCTAGGTTTCAATATAATGGTCTTTATGAGTGAACTTGTTTGTCTCCAGTCAGAGACTGGATGTCCTTTTTTAACCCACTTAATTTTGGTCCTTTTGTTATTAAATATTCAGCAACAGGTTTGCTTTTTGGTGGGGTGTATGTATCTACTGTCCAAGTTCTGTTGCTGTTCTGAGGAGCTGAGATTGGAAATGACAGCTAGTTCATCTGGCAGTGGTGCATCTCTGAAGTGATATGGACCAGTGAGATAACATAAAGACAATTAGCATCATTGCCTTGCTAATTCAGTGTAGTCCTTTAAAACCTGGGAAGCCAGCCACCACTGGTGAGCTGTTATAGCCAGCTCTTGAGTCCAGTGTGTATCATGGAGACAGCTTGAGTTTGTGTTGGAGAGACCTGGATAGACAGACCTACATCTTGTCTCCCACTGCATGCCCATTTTCCTGCTGGAAAGAAGCCTAAACCTTTAGTTGAAGGGTACCTTCCTGACATCTCGAATCTACAGCTGTAAATTATGCCATAAAGTCTAGCTGCAGTGTTGCATTTGTTTCTGCAATAGAAGTATTTTGGTTTATAGGCTTGACACAGCCTCGTGACCCTGGGCAGGCTATCACTAGAAAATATACTTTTGATAAAGGGTTGGGGTTGGTTTTGCTAAAGGTTTGAGATTGCTTTGACATAATTAATTTTGAAGCTTGGCAAAAGATCAAATTTTCTATAAATGTGTTCTTCAAGGTGAATGCTACAGAGGCATATTCTAATACTGAAAAGCGGATAAGCCCTTTAGTATTATGTCTTGTTTTGATATCTCTTCAAAACAGTCTTATTAGAAATATAATTTGGTTTGTCTAGATTTTAAATTGAGAGATTAATAATGTCAAAGAAACTGTTAGATGAAGTTGAAATCTTTGACTCTATTAGTATTATATCTAGCAATCTAGCAGATTTTAAATTACCTGATCCATTTTCAGAAGACTATGAAAGAAGCTGGAAGATGAAACCCACATTTTTGTCAGCTTTCTGTCCACCACTTTACAAAGATCATACTGTTCTAGTGTCTAAATAATTCCCAAATTATTTCTCAGTAACACTCACATGCACACTATCTTTCAGCTAAAGCAGTAATTGGTTCTGTTTGTGTTCTGTCTGCTTGGGATGTATGAATGGAAATGGAGGCAGAGTGGTTGCTATGTGGTTAAATGGAGAACAAATTGAAGAAGAAATAGACTAAAGAGATGAGTTTTGCTCATCGTTCTGAATGCAAAGGGACCTGCAGCAATTAGTTGCTGCTACAAGGGGGCTGTACCTGACTCCAGTGTAAGAGCTGTCCTTCACTGATGCTTCCCATGCCTTTGCCTATACATAGATCCTTTCATTACTTCAGGAAGGAGTTACCCCAGAAGATGCCATGTGGGGTCTTAGAGCCACTAAGTTCCACAGATGGGATCTAGATACCATCTTCTTTAATTGAAGCCCATGGTAAGTAAGGAACCAAAATGGATTGCCAAGGCATAATAAATATGGTGTCTCTCTGTTGTCTGTCTGTCATGTTCTGTCAGAGCTGAATTTTCAGACCAACGGGTGAAGCTTCATTATTGGGTATAATGAGCTGAAATGGTTAAACTTGAAAATGATTAATGCAAGAACATCCTTTGCTGGAGCTGAGGATGTTTGGATAGAACACTGCTGCCCAGTTAGGGAATAATTTCCTTTCGTACAATATGAATTGTGATTAAGAGCATGTATTTTTTATGTGGATAGATGTTTGTGCGAGCTTCTGTATCTTCATTGAGGAACTAGAGCACAAGAAAAAAATATCCAAGCATGCAAATGAAAAAAACCTGTTCTTTTATGAAGAAAATGGGTCTGTTCTCTTTTAGTTGCTTACATGGTTGGTAGTTTAATCTTTATAATAAGTTTTTTGGTTTTTTGCTTTTTTGTTTTTTAAATGTGTGGCAAACTAAGTAACTGAAACATAGGTAAAAATAATATATTTGAGTTACAGGAAAAAAAAACCTGGCATGACTTTAAAGGCACACATTTCATAACACCACATGTGCAAAGCATTATAATAATTGAGCTGTGCACATCTGTAGCATACAGAGTGAACAATGAATATTAAAAACACATTCCTAAAGCTGGCCCAGAAACTTGGCAGCAGTATTTTATATGGGAGACCTGTGCTAGAGTCCAAATGCTGCTTCTTTTGCATCCAGAGCTGGTTTGCTTTGGTGGCAGCTAAAGTGATGGGCTTGGGTGGAGGTGAGAGTGGTAGGGAGGAACATGGCAAAGCTGCTCTATCTACTGCTGCTTCATTCTGTGGCTTCTTACCCCCCCAAAGGTATTCCGCTGAGGAAATCTGTCTGGAGCCCTCTGTGGCTACTGTTCAAAACTGCCGTAGTGCCAGAATGAGGAGGAAAAGGGATGGATGTGGAAGCAAAACAGCAACATCTGTTTGGTCTGAAGGCTATGGCCTCTCTTCCCAGCAAGGATACAGAAACACTCAGATTTCCTGAGGTACACGCTCTTGCACAAGATAGGCAAGATAAGTACCCACACTGAAGTTGTGTGGTTCTTGCTAATTGGTGATACACGTCATTTAATTAGTGGGCTATGCAGCATACTAAAGGAATTTTATGGGGAAGAACACTGGGATATCATTCAATCAAAATACTCCTTCCAGACAGTGGAGAATGCAGTAGCCACCTCTCCAGGAATGATTCCTCTTTCCAATAAAGAGCCAACTCCAGAATGGTTTGAAGATTCTGATATTGTTTCATGAAGCAAAAAGCAGGATATCATGGTTTTCACTTTATAGCAGCAGGAGACATGCCATGAAACGCCCCAGAACTCAGATGCCTTCCACAGGCACAGGAGAGTAAACTTCCTGCCAGACCCTAAAAATGAGACAGATGTCGAGATGTCCCAGCTCTGAATCCAGTGGCTTTGCCATGGTATTGCAGCTGTGAAAGCAACACCCAAGATTTTATTATATCCTGTAGAAGGAGGAACATGGAACACTTGGTCTACAGGCCCAAATGGTAATCATTTAAGAGGAAAATACTCTTCTTTTTCCTCTTCTCTCTTTATGTTGAGTTTCTTCATCCAAATTATTTTGCTTATTAGGACCATTTTCTGACCCTCCTTTTCATTCTTTATGCATCTTAGAACTCTTCTCTTTGGCTGCCTACAAAAAATTGTGATGTTCCTGTGTTATGTCTACCACACTCAGCACCATTATTTTCCCTCTTGCCTTTTACATCTGCATTAATCAATCTGTATCAGAGATTGAGAGTGTAAAATTTTTAGAGAAAAGACCATCCTTACATTCTGTGCTCATATAATGTCAACCTTACCTACGATCAACATTCAAAAGAGCTATGGCAATACTCTTAGTTATAGTTATTGCTACTATTAATCCATCTGTGGTTAAAACATTAACAAATACTGTTGAAGATCATGTCAAATATTGAAAGACTGTTTTGGACTTCAACAAAAATAACATCTTTATTGCCATGAGACAGATTAAAAAATCATACTGTTAAAAATAATAAATAATGAGGCTTTTCCTGAGGCAATGCAGAATAGATGTTTTCTTTTTTATGCTGGAACGTGGGGATTTGCCAGCAACTCTGTAACATTAAAATCAGGAACATAAAAGAAAAACAAACATTAAGAGATTAGCAATAAATTCATAAGAAATTAAAACATTGGATATTCATAAGCTAATAGTCACAAAAATCAGAGTTGCAATGAATTTCAATAGTAAATATGTCAGCCATCTAAAAAATAATCATAATCCTATTTTCCTTTCTTTCGTGCTTTGACACACTTCTCTAGTTAAATGAACTTAGCTAAATTGTGGATTGCTTAGCCCAAACATGTAATATCTTCAAAGACAATTAACAGCATTCAGAAAAACCTTTTGATGTGAAATTAGAGAAAAGTAATGTATTAAAAAATATGTATTTGAATTTTGATTAGGCAACCTAATAAAGAGCCGTTCTGAGATGGAGAGGTGGAATTTGTATTTAAACAGGACCTGAGCAGTGGGTCACTGTGGTTACAGTTAAATTCAAGGCAGTTATATAGAGCAAGTACTTAAATGCCATGCTAGTCATCTTCCTTATTAATATGTTATAGATGGCCTCTATCAAAAACTCCCAGTGACCTAGATATTATGAAATCTTATGAGAAGTATTGAAAATTAATAGTTCTCATGTTACATGATTTAAAAAATGCTGTAGCTGCTGTAAATCCTTGCAAAGAGCAAGAAAGCCACTGGGGTTGGAGGAATGTGCTAATTAAGGAATGCTCTTGGAATGTAAACCCAGGTAGGCTTCCAGCAGGCTGTGGGGAGAAGAAATCTGATCCTAGCTAGTAGGGGAGTTATACTTCATGTAAATCTTAAACCTACATTCCCAAGAGCCAGAGATAAAGCAAAAGGAAGGCAGAAGTGGGAATGGGTCCATCTTTGACAGAGAATGCAACCTGAAATATCTCACAGATGCTGGCAGCCCTGGAGTGGTGGTGGGGTTTTAGATGTCTGCCTTTCTTTCCTGCCTTCCTGTCTTCTAAATTGCCTCTGTAAGATGCCATTAAAGAGACAAAGATTTACTAAGCTGGTGCCTTGATTATTGAGAAAATTGGGAAGAGTGGCTGGTACATCAAATTGTTTATGTTGCCATCCAGAGAGATCTCAGCTGGAGAAATGGGCTGACCTAGCGAAATTCAACAAGGGGAGCTGAAAAGTGCTACGCCTGGTGAGGAATAAATCCATGTACTGGTATACACTGAGGGCTAACTGGCTGGAAAGCAGGTTTGGCATAAAGGACCTTGGGGTCATGGTAAAGTACAAGTATGCTCTTGCAGCAAGAAAAGCCAGCAGTAGCTAGCCTGGGCTGCATGAGGAACAGTGTTCCAGCAGGTCAAGGTTAATTATCCTTTCCCTTTACTCACTTCTGGTGAGATATATCTGGAGTGCTGGAAATTTGCCATAGCACAGGTTTGCAGGAGCCAGGAAAAAACAGAGACACTCTGGGCATAGGTTTTAAAGAGCAATGGTTCAACATCTTCTTGGTTATCCCTCATATCCTGTGTACAGTTTTGCAAGGTGGACTTCCACTACAGTTTTGATGTAAGCCTGAAGCTGTAGAAGCCTTGTGAACCATATTGTTTTGCACTAATAGATAACTATGATGGAGCTAGGTTCTTTTCAGTGATGTCCAGTGATAGGACAAGGGGCAATGGGTGTAAACTGGAGCATAGGGGGTTACATGTGAACATCAGGAAAAACTTCCTTACTGTGAGAGTGACAGAGCACTGGAACAGGTTGCCCAGGGGGGTTGTGGAGTCTCCTACGCTGGGGATATTCAAGGCCTGCCTGGACAAGTTCCTGTGTGATGTAATTTAGGTTACCCTGCTCTCGCAAGGGGGTTGGACTGGATGAGCTTTCGAGGTCCCTTTCAACCCTTAGAATTCTGTGATTCTGTGNGTGATGTGATGTAGGTTACCCTGCTCTCGCAAGGGGGTTGGACTGGATGAGCTTTCGAGGTCCCTTCCAACCCTTAGAATTCTGTGATTCTGTGAACTATGTAGATGCAGTCATAATGCATTAAAATAATTAATACATCTAAGTGAAGTGTCACAATTCTGAAGAAGCTGTATAAAATCTCTTCAGCTGTATCAAATAGTTTTCTTTTAAGGAAAGAAAGCAAACACATTTATGTAGCCTTGGGGAATGGTTTGCCTAATGGTGATGTCACAAGGTTCATACAGCAGGCATCTAGGATTCACCTACCAGAATATGACAGCTTGCTGATAAGTTTGTTTCCATTTGAATGCATAAAGTCAGGGAAAAAAATTAGGTGATATGATTTTTAAGACATGTTCAGTTTGAAAACAGTCTTAGATGTTGTAGCAGTGTAGTTATGCGACAAAAAAAAAAAAAGAGCTTGAAAATAGAATTCATAAAATGTTGCTATCCTTTTTAGCATAGCTGATTTCTTTCGAAGGTCAAATAATGAAATCTTGCTCTCTTCAGTTGCTGGATAACCTTGAAACCACAGTTACGATATGAAGGATGCCTGCTAACATGAGCTAATCTCTCTGATTACAATGTGCACAAGCTATTTTAGTCTTAAGGTATGTGCATTTTCCTTATCTAAAAGACAGATTTAGAATTATAAAATTCTATAGGGAATAGGTGAATAGCACAATATATGAATTATTTACTTATCTGCATTAAAATGTTCCAGTTCATAAAATAATGTGAAAATATGTATCATACATATCTTCACGTTTTCACTTTGAGGCACAGAGCTAGATTAAGATCTTACTATGGCTTTATTCTGGGTATGAATCTCCATTCATTTCAGGGGAGTTACTCTAGATTTGCCTCCAGAATGAAAGCAGATGCAAGTTCATAATGAATATAAGGATTTATTGGTAATATTTGTGATGGTAATGGTTTGGCTGATTGAAATTGGGTTTTTTTTGTGTGATAACTTCTCTTGGAGGAATAACAAGAACTGGCTGATGCCAACCTCATGAAGTTTAACCATGCCAAGTGCAAGGTCCTACACCTGGGTCGGAGCAATCCCAGGCACAGCTACAGGTTGGGCAGAGAAGAGATTGAGAGCAGCCCTGCGGAGAAGGACTTGGGGGTGGTGGTCGATGAGAACATGAACATGAGCTGGCTTCAGTGTGCGCTTGCAGCCCAGAAAGCACCTGTATCCTGGGCTGCATTAAAAGGAGCGTGACCAGCAGGTCGAAGGAGGTGATCCTGCCCCTCTACTCTGCTCTCGTGAGACCTCACCTGGAGCATTGTGTGCAGTTCTGGTGTCCTCAACATAAAAGGACATGGAGCTGTTGGAACAAGTCCAGAGGAGGGCCACAAGGATGATCAGGGGACCGGAGCATCTCCCATATGAAGATAGGCTGAGAGAGTTGGGACTGTTTAGCCTGGACAAGAGAAGGCTGCATGGAAACCTCATAGCAGCCTTCCCGTATATGAAGGNATTGTGTGCAGGTGTCCTCAACATAAAAGGACATGGAGCTGTTGGAACAAGTCCAGAGGAGGGCCACAAGGATGATCAGGGGACCGGAGCATCTCCCATATGAAGATAGGCTGAGAGAGTTGGGACTGTTTAGCCTGGACAAGAGAAGGCTGCATGGAAACCTCCTAGCAGCCTTCCCGTATATGAAGGGGGGCTATAGGGATGCTGGGGAAGAACTCTTCATTAGGGACTGTAGTGACAGGACAAGGAGTAATGGGCTCAAACTTAAACAGGAGAGGTTTAGATTGGATATAAGGAGGAAATGCTTTCCTGTTAGGTGGTGAGGCACTGGAATAGGTTGCTCAATGAAGTTGTGAGTGCTCCACCCCTGGTGGTGTTCAAGGCCAGGTTGGATGAAACCTTGTGTGGCATGGTTTAGTGTGAGGTGTCCCTGCTTATGGCAGGGGGGTTGGAACTAGATGATCTTAAGGTCCTTTCCAATCCTAACTATTCTATGGTTCTATGATTTCTATGGGCAAATGCAAACTTAAAATCAATAAAAGTAATTTGTCTGAAGAGCATGCAAAATGCCCTTGTCATTACACTGGCATAAAGAACATGTTCCACCTGAAGTGAACAGAACAGGGTAAGAAAAACCAAAACAAAACAACCCCAAACAGAATTGCTCAGAAAGAATTTACATATGGCTCAGTCCAGAAACTTCACTATAGCTTCAAGATTCTTGTCCTGGAACATCTGAAAGCAAAATAAGTATTTTTGCCAAAATTATGACATGTGAAAGGAGTAGGGTTAAACCAGAATATTTAGACATGTGACAATTACCCTAATTTTATGCAAATACAAAAGTAAGGGCTACTTAACTTTTGGTTTGGGCTACCAGAAGTTCCAAACAAATAGAATTCTTCACTTTTTCTAATTACGTGTGACAAGAACCGATGACATGAAAAACCAGGCTGGTACGATACAGAGCACTTTCTGACATAGTTATTAAGCACACAACCCCAATGCATGTACTATAAAAGAGTGCTAGGAACTGAAGAGATGTGCAAAGTAACAATAACAGAGCTTTAATTTCACAAATATTGTGGGCTTTTTGAGATACAAAATTTCCACTTGTAAACTCGCAGGTTTTGTCATTTTGCAGGGAATAATATTTCATTTTGTGTTGTTTTGTGAATAAGGTCACAGCTTTCCCGTCAACAAAACTAGTTTTATAAAATGAAAATTGTGAGTCTTTTATTATGGGTTCACACTGCATTATTCACCTATTAGTGAACCCTGTTATATCATAGAAATGATGGAGGGCACAGACAGGAATTGAGAAAAACCTCTCATCCTAGGAATCATTTTTCTCTTTCTTTACTACTTATATTCCAGTAGTGCTCAAAGACTTTGTTTTTTTTCTGTGAGATACAAAAATGATGATATAAGTGGACTCTTTTCAATGTGCTTGCAATCAAAGGATCAAAAAATGAAGTAAGGAGGAAGACTTTAAAAAAGAATATTTAGAAAAGTGTAATAGCCTGCAGAGATTGTAAGAAGGCTGCTTTTCACTCTCAGTTCTGACTTTGTATTTTAAGGGGTCTCTGCAGCAGATGGAGGAGATGTCTTCAGTATCCTAAGCAAGGGTAAGACTATGAGAGATCACAGAATTAAGACTGATCTGGAAAGAATTGTGGCCATATAGCACACAATCCTGATTCCTCATTGAGATTATTATTCCAAGTTAACTGTCAATTTAATAGACAATATATCTAGTTGATCCACATATGGAATGCTTCCCACATGGAAAATGATTTTTTCAGATTAGACAACGATCTGATAACATAATGCCACACCATAAGCCCAGGAAAAAAAAAATGGATAAAATATCCTGAGTGATTTTCATATAATTTACAGCTAGTTTTGCACAGCTGTCTAAGAGAAAAATGACTGGGTAGAGGGGGAGGAAGCAAACCAAATATCTGCTGACATATGAATGTGAGAACTAAAGAGAGAAAGAAATTAGGTTAACCTTCAAATGACTGTGCGAGGTAAAATCAAATCTGTACAGCTGCATTCATTTTGGCAAGTAGTGAAATTGGGAGAGGATGTTTTCAGGGTAAACTGCTAAATTTTTGCAAAGGGAGGACTCGATGGAGTGCTAAAATGGCGTTTTTCAGCAATGGTCTTGGTCTGGGTTCTGCAGAGGACTTTGAAATTGTTTGCAAAAGGTGACTGTGGAAACCAAGCTCATAAATATTCTATAGCAGTCCACATGTGCTAATTTTCACTGGGGTTTCCACTTCTTCGAGTGAATTAGTAAGGGGTCCACAAATCAAAAAATTTGAAAACCACCGGGCTGTGGGCTAACCTCTGTCCTCAGATATGAACCCAATTCTCATCACAGGCCCCTGGAATGGCTTTTGTGGCTGAAGAATTGGCCCTATTCATCCAAAAGTCATTAAGAAAGAAAAAGTTGTCACTGGCTGAATACAAAGCAGGCATACGTATATGTCAGATAACGGACAGCCCCAGTGTTCACAGTGGCTGTAATTCACCCGTGGGGTCCTGGCGAGTGCACAGCAGTTTGAATTCAGCCTTGTGTTTGCACCACAGCCATCTGGTGCTATTTAAAATATATACTTTTCAACTTTCACCTTTTAATCTTTCTGGTTTGAAAACATATAGCAGTTCAAAGGTTACCTCTCTCAACCTTGAGCTATTCCTTTTCAGAAACAGCACTGAAGGGTTATTATTATCATCACTTTTACTGGTGTTAATGAAGCGGTAATTCTTTATTGTGGTTTGTACACACATTTTGAAATAAACCAAAACACAATTCTTATACATTTAAAACCACATTTTCCTTAAGCACTGTGATTTCTAGGTGCCTCCATCCTGGGAAATTAAAAATGACCATCTTTCTCAGGGGCCTAATTATCAGATGGTCTGAGTACTTGTAACCTCTTCACTGCCCCCAAAATACCAGAATCAGGGGTGTCAGAGAGTGGAATTAGTGATTCAAAACTTTGGCTGTACATGGCCATGCAGATGCACACAAATCACTCTGTGAATCTATGTTCTGTTCTGTCTGTGATAACAGAAACCCATAAAATCAACCCAAACTTGCTTTCCAACCCTGGGACTTAGTTGAGCAATATTTCAGTCCTTTTCCTTTCCACGGGCAGCAGTAAGAGTTTTCTTATATTTCCTGTAAGGAAAGGTTCTGTAAGGAACCCAAGCACCTTTATCTGGCCAATAGAGAGAGAGCTGTATGTAAGTGTGGTGCAGCAATATAATGTTGGGGGGTTTTTTGACAGCCAGTTTCATCTTTTCTTTTAGCTGATTACTTGTGTTGATGGCACTTTGCATTGGGCAGACTGAGGGATTCACACTGGGGACCCCTCTCTCTGGAGTGTTCTGTATGGCATTTGAACTTTTATTTTTTAGGAGTGCAAATATGTAATACTTTTGGAAGGGAAACTATCTCCTGAACCAATCTAAAACAAGGGTAAGTGATTCTGTAGGTACCATTTGAAAGAGCTCAGACCTAGCCATCCTATGTTATCCTTGAGGCTTAGGTTTGGGTTTCCAGAACTGCAATAACTGTTACAAATTATTTAACAGGGCTCCAGATCCCCTGGGACTAAGGGTGAAGTATGTGAAGCAAATCTCTCGTTTGTCCCCAATTTTGAGCCTAGGGTTTGAGTTCTTCTATCAAGTTAGATTAATTCTTGTTTCTACCCAACTTGATTCACAAAAACGGAGTCATTTCAACAACAGCTTAAAAATTATATCGAATAACCTGGAGCGGGGCTTGTAGTTTTACCATTGCACAGCAGATTTTTAAGTATCACACAGAGAATATGAGAGGAACGATTCTCTCCCTTACATTAAAACAAAAAAAGAAAGAAATATTGGAACTCCTAAAAAGGATTTACACATATTGCTTCAGGCTGCTAGCCACTTGCCTACAGGTGGGTGATGTTTGTTTAACAGCTGAAATACTTTTTGACTTGACTTTCTGTTTTTCTGGTTTCCCAGGTGATTGGTTCTGGTGTTTTCAGAACTGTCTACTGCATCCTAAACATTTTCCATACATCAGTGACTGGGAACATTTTAAGCTGGCGTCAAAGATAGAGTCTGTGGGGAAGTCTGCACACAAATAATACTTCTTCATTGTTCTTGCTCAGCAGTGATCATGCCTTTTGCAAGCTGCTTTATCCATTGCAGCATAAGAGTAAACTAAATATAATCAATCAGATCTTTTTTTTTTCCCCTAAGCAATCCATATTCTCACTTTCAGAGCCAATGTACCTCTGGATGACAGAAAGCACTCAACTCCATTAGCACCAGCCATCCAGTAGAGCCCAACTTGGCAGGCATGTGGTAACAGCCATGTAAGGAAGCATAGGAGAGGCCACACAGGAAGATTATATAAATGAGAAGCACAGTTCTAGATGAATAGTGAAATACAATGACATGGGCTGGAGGATACTGGATGTCCTTTGGCATGAGGAAACAATCTAATTTCTGTAAGTCTGTACTCAGGAAAAATGCTTTGACATCAGCATATACAGACCACAATCTGCAAGAGTGGCATAAAAAGTAACTCCAAAACTTGAAGCAGTCTCTTAAGCAGACACTCGTGAAACAGGGATTGTTTTGCAGTGACTGGTGGCTCTCACTGGAGTCAAACCCTACGCACCTTATTTTATAATATTTATCTATGAAGTAGGAGGTCACAGTGTTTGTACACAGTGTTTGATCTTATGGATTTGGTCAGGGTCATTAAAATTGTGAAAGGGTGTCTTCACAGGCCAGAAGGGAAACAGAGTGTGATAATCTGCCTCTGAAGAGGCACTGGAAGCTGCATTTGCCAGGACTTTGGGAGTGACCTAGACCTATATCCATCCTGTCAAACTTGAGCTGGAGGCATCACAACTTGTGGGAACTACCTTAGCTACTCATGCATGCTCTGCTGTGTGGTATCTGCCAAGCAGCTCCAGGCATGGCCCCAGGCTACAAAGAGCTGTGCAAGGCAAGGAACAAAATGGTGATTTTTGTCAGTGACTTTCTCCATCTGCATTTCTTCCGTGTAAGAGATAGTAGGAAAAGAAAGGGGAAAGCAAAGTAACAGCAAAAGATACTGAGAGTACAGCTACTTTTAACCTTGTTTATATAGAAGTTAGAAAGAAGACAGTCATCTAGAAATGGTGCAAAAGAGGGAATTTACTCATGGTAAAATGTAAGAAAAAAGGCTAAAATCCAGGGGGAACATGATGTTTAGTGGAAAACTGTCTAAATAGTTCCCGTGGGTAACGGTTAATTGATGCATTCAGAAGGCTTCAGCTATCTCTAGGAGGCCTCATAGCTGCTACCTCTTGGACCACAAATGGGTAAATTTCACTTACTGGCTGTGTAGGAAATCTGAGGTGTCAAAACCAAGAAATTCACATAGCAACGAGCTTTTGAACAAGAAAAGAGTGTGAGTCCCTACAAAAAGGTCATTGTGGATGTTTTTATGGAGAAGGAAGGAGAGTGCAACTTGCAGGCCTTCAAGCAATGGCTACGGAATTTCAGCTATGTTACACCTGGATCCTGGAGGGACGTTTAAGCTGAAGCCAACAGAAGTGGAGAAAATATTCTCTATCCCAGAAAATGTGCATATAGTTCTAACTAAGATTCAAAGTTCTTGAAAATAGCTTCCTCTCTGATAAAAGGAAGGCTCTGTGTGAAGTGTCCTGTATGTCCCCTACACACTTCTTCTTGAAATAGTCTCTACTGCCTGTAATTGTACACTTTGGAAACAAGATACTTCTCTTTGTCCTCCCATTTGAATTCTGAGCTGCAAAATCTGTTTACCAAGTTACTACTTGCCTGGGTAAAGCGTTCCTTTGCTAGCTCCTTACTCCTGGGACACACAAAGCTCTAAGGAAAAAGAATAATTTGCAACACATAATTTATTTGGCAAAGTTAGCCTTTTGCTCTTTTTTCCATGAGCACAGCAGCAGCATGGTTTCTTGAATGTACTCATTATACAAATCTATTCCCTGAATAAACAGCTGAACACTCTGTACTGTCAGATTTTGCCATGACATGTTGACTGGTGATGTATCTCTCTGAAGGCTTGGCTGATCACTCTGAGGTTGAGAACACTTATGCAGAGAAAATATCCTGCTGTGGTTTATAATTTGCCTCCAAGCCCCTTTCCCCCAGTTCTGAAGGAGTGAACTGTATGATTATAAAGGCTAAACTTGGATGCAGGTGGTGGGAGCAGGCATCAATGAAGAGCCTACCATTCTGCAGTTCTGTAGTGTCTGATAGGACAAGCAGCCTCATATCAAGGATGTTTTTCTCTGCTTCATTATTCAGAAGGAATTTCTTGAGAGAGCTCTAGTGTGAGGAAACGGAATGGAGTTTTGTCTGTCCCACAGCCTGACTGGCTTGCTCTGGTGGTGATAGTGTTTTCTACCTAGACAAGACTTCCTTGTCTGTCTGCGTCTCGGATCAAACCACTGTGACACAGCCCAGGGTGGGGAGAAAGATCGGNGAATGGAGTTTTGTCTGTCCCACAGCCTGACTGGCTTGCTCTGGTGGTGATAGTGTTTTCTACCTAGACAAGACTTCCTTGTCTGTCTGCGTCTCGGATCAAACCACTGTGACACAGCCCAGGGTGGGGAGAATCCGCTGAGGATCTCTTTGAGCAGAGCTGGGAGGGCTGGGGCGTGTGGGAGGAGTTGGCAGGGTGCAAGGGAATGAGGTATTCCCATCTGCACAGGGCTCAGGAAGTAGTGGGAGAGAGAAACCCACTAGAGGTTGGTCCTTTGTTGTAGAACAGGGCAGAAAAATGCACGTTATCATCTAGCAGCTCTGCTATGAAGCATGGGAGACCATGCGTGAGACTGTTGTGGTAGAAACACACATGAGCTCTCAGTGTCTATCAGGTTTCTGTTTAATCACTTTGACTGGAACTTTGAATGAAGCAAAACTGTCAAATACATGTGGGACATTCCACAGTTGAAAGATGTCACCTGTATGAGCATACAAAGCAAAATCAACAGTAAGGTAGTTGCTTGAACATAAGCATATTTAAGCTGGCAGTTCTTTAACTTCACTGTTCTGAAGGGAAATACACATCCTGCATGACAAATTGAATTTGGAAAAAATTGCTAATAGCTTACTTGTGCACAGAAACTGTAGTATCTTTTTCTTTTATGAGCTTTATTATAATGCATCACTTCCCTTGCTAGCTAATGTAGTTATAATCAAAGGCAGGTCTTAACTCTGGTGAAAGTGAAAGGCGCTACCAGAACTCAAATTGAACTTTGCACATGAATTGTTATCACCTCATATCATCGAATGATGGTTATCAATGTTCACACTGGGTCTGGATCTGAAAAGTACCAAGTAGTTGCAACTTAGAGGGGCTTCCCACAGGGTGGTTGCAATTTTTCTCATCTCTCACAAGTTTGTCCCATCACAGTAGGGAGCTTTGGAAGGAAGGGAAAGGCTGGTTATACCAGAGCCTGTTTCCATTCTTCAAGTGAAACTCCTGTGTAATAAACAGCTCTCTATATCAACTGCAAGGATTGCAGAGGGTGCAGATTTAAGGAAAAAAACCCTCCACCCAAGACATCTTGATTGCAGATGTTATTAAATGATTCTCTGGTGCTGGAAATACTCATCCTGGCTACATGTTGATCATAGAATACATTCTGTTCTCATGGTTTTCTGACTCAAAGAATGGAAGAAATGCCTCAGACTGTAACAAGGGAGAAAAATACTTCTGTATGTGGTGATAGACCTCCCTATCTTTCCGTCTGGGTGTCAGGTTCCTGCCTGAGGGGGCCTGTATGAGGGACAGTGAAAGTAATTATCCTGACACCTTAAATACAGTTTTCTACTACATGTGTGTTTCTTGTGATGTCATTTGATTAATGTGTCAGTCATCCTTGCATGGCATGTGGCCACATGATGTCATATGCTAAGGTACATAGTTTATCGTGCTAGTCTAACATAAAATTGGAAAAGGCTCCAATGTAAGCCTTATTTCATCATCTGTGTTTCGTATTTTTCTTTTGCTTAGTCTTACATGCTCTTTCTTTGCTTAACTCATTCCCATCTTACCCAACTTCTTTTTTCTTCCCCTGACTTGTTTTTTTCCTTTAATTTCCTATCTTGGCTAATCTCACATTTTTGTTTTCTCTCCCACACTGCAGTTCTGCTCCACCCTTCTCAGATCCCTTCAATCCATCTGCTCATTGTTTCCACATTAGGGCACAAAACAGAGGCCATTTTGCCTTGCCTCCTCTATTACTTGGTGCTCTTCTTAGTCCTACTATACTGGATGTGAGGGAAAAAGAAAAAGAAACTGAAACCCACACATCTTCACCTTAGCTGCCCTGGTTATCTGAGAAAAAACTGCGGGCTCCCTTGACAACGCTGTGGGTTACACATAAACCCTCCCTGTACTAGTGAGTTTTACTCTTTCCTCAGTGATACCAGGGTTTCATCTTAAAGGACTTCACTTGAATATCCCCAAATGGCAGTAAAGTCTGCTTTATTTGTTACCTAATTCTCCCTGATATGGTATTAGAGCACTGAGTCTCAAACAGGCATCATGACGAGTTTATATGGGGAAGAACATCTTGGGAGACCAGCTGGATGGGAGGAGGATTTAAGATGAAAGCTGAGTATGAGAAAGGTTGAAAATCACTAGGACAGCCATTGTATTCCTCTGACTGAACCCAAAATATGTATCGTATTTTGTTAGCTTGGGATGCAGGGAATGTAAGAATAACAAAACTGATTATTTCACCCACATGTGCTTTGAGGGCCATGCCAAGCACAGGGTGGCCATGTGAGAGACATGGATATAAGGTGTTCCTGTGTCAGAAATTAAAAAGTCAAGTGCAGTACCCATTTACCAGCTAGGGATGGGATTTAGAGAATGCATTTCTCACACAGACTAAATCTGTTCTTCAAATTTCACATGTGCAATGTGCTTTCCCATCCAGGTGGAAGATAGTTCTGTGTGAATTCTGCTCTTAGTGACCAGGAGTGGAGACATAAAAAGAACTATTCAGTGTCTCTGGTTACAGAGATAAGTGAAAGAGTCATTGGCAATAACTCTGTAGTAATAGCAGCAGTAAGTATTGGGCATGATTTGAATCTCTTGATAGTGATATCGGGATGCCAGAATATTTATCAAGCCATTAGGAGAGGCTGTGCCTAGCTGATAAGATGACTACAAATGATGAAGTCCACCTGAAGACTCTGATGCTGCTGGAACAGATTTGCAGCCAAGAACGGAGGAAGCAGGGAGCACTGCCCTTAAGAGGTGCATGTGCCATTCATCTGCAAATTATACAATCTCCCACCTGGGGCAAGCTTGTGGAATCTTTAATAAACAAAGTTAGGGAACATCCTGATGTATATGTTCCCCATGGCTGGGGAGCCAGGAGCAGTCTGCCTTGCTCAGAAACTGTTTCGCTGAGGTGGTGGCAGAAAGGAGAGAGCTGGAAAAGATGGGGAGAAAATCAGTTCCAAGAGTGGTTAATCCAGGGCCTCATATTAAGCCATTCCTATATCAAACTGCCAAAGTTGTGATGTTTCTGTCTTTAGAAGATGAAATTGCACAATTTATATCACTTAATGTTTCTTAGTGTCATCAAATCCAAAGAACGTTCCGTCATTTTGACTGGAACTAGATTAGGAACAGATTTTTTGCTATAATCATCTGTAAGCAACATGAGTGAGGAAGGATTTCTCTCTGCTTTTCTGATGTTCAATCAGCACATGTGCTGTATCATGGATAAAATCAGGTGATAGCACTTGAGTTTAAGTTGAGAAATGTTTTTCTTTGAGAGGCTTTTGTTAGTCAAGGCTTTAATAACTGTAGAAAGATTTTATTATGTATTTTGCCTCAATTGCTTATCATCTGCCCAGGTAAAGAACAAAATTAATGTTGCTATTTGTTTTTCTTTCTTGCTTTGTTATGGAACTTTCTCAATGATTGGAGCCCTCTGGATCATCGAAGCTGGTGTGGCCATCAGGTTGTACATGTTCAAAATACATTTTCTGATTTTCTGTGTTTCTTTCTGCGTAGAGGTAAGGACAGAAAGCTCAACATAAATAGACAAGTTTTTCCTTAAAGAAATTTTAAAGATTATAACCATAAAGGATTTACAAATGAGAGGCTTTCTGCTGTTTACTTCCAGTAAACAGAAAACAGTAGAAAGAGGAAAAGAATGAAGAACCAACTTGTTCTGCTGTTCACAATTAATTAAGTGTATAAATCCTTAACAATGAATAAACACTATTGACAGAGAAAAGTAAATACATCTTAATGTTTTCCTGGCTTTCAAAACAAAGAATATCAATAGCAAAATTGTGTTTTCAAATGTGTTTTGAATTTGTCAGTGTCTCTGACATTTATAAAGCACAGTGATGAGTATGCAATTAAACTTCTTTGCTTATTTTTCAATATTGCATTCTCAGTCCTCCAAATTTCCTTTGAGCTAGAGAGTGACTGAACAAAGGAGGAAGGCTTGCCAGTGAGTGGCCTGTTCCCATACATGCCATGCTGTGCACCAGCAATGTGCTCGCCTTTGAACCCAATGCTGAGCCAGACCATGTGCATGCACTGAAGAGCGTCCCTTCTCAGCGTACTTGGGATTTTGTTTCAATTACCACAAAAGGGCTAAGCAAGGAATAGAATGTTTTTCTAAATTTGCCTTTCCTCTGTCTAAATATGAACTGTCAGACATTTCATGGCAAAGAGAGATGTTTTCCTGGGAGCTTACGTATCTGGTGTGACTGCAGATAAAGTACTGAACAGCGTGTATAACCCTGGAACATTAGCACTGAATCCACAGGTAATGAATTTTGCTGTAGGCTGTTTTTCAATTGTTGCTTTTACTCCTTGCTCTCAGAGTGTGCTTTTCAGTAGTAAGCATCCTGCTCAGGATTACAGCATTGACGTTCCAGCCTGGGAGGGTTGGAGCGGGCTTAGCTGTGTTGGTAACACAAGCCCTCAAGCCAACAAACTCTGTCACAAGCACAGAAAAAAGCACAGCACTGAAGCTGTCTAGACTCTTTCACTCTTTCCATATAAAAATCTTAATTTGGGCCAGACCGTATGTAGAGATATATGTTTGCCTCAAATTACTCATAAAATGCAGATTACTATCATAAAGCTGAACCCTGCATTAAATGGCTATTGGTCAAAGTACATAAGCACCCTGAGGGTCAGGGACAGGAATTCAAGCATTCCTCTTACTGTCTGCTTGTCTCCAGATCGATGTTTACTCTTGTATTCTCTGACTGCAACTCAGATTGTCCTTTCGCTGGAGATGGGACATGTTGGTTGAATCCTTTTTGATGAAAGCGATATTTGGACCTGAGTCTTCTCCATCTCTGAGAGGGGTAGTGGCAGTAGAGATATAGGCAGGAGCTACTCTTTGGGCACTGTTTTGACCAAGGCCTGCTGTCCCCACACTCTCTGGACTCCAGTTTCTCAGACATAGACTAGATGTGCCCTGAGCACATCTGTTTGCTTGATGCCTCCCAATTCCCAGATGCCAAACTGCATGGTAGTAGCAGGTGAAAGTGGTTCATGACATGTCTACACACAGTTTGAACAACTGGAATTTTGCTGGTATGCAAGCCTTTGCATTGGATATCCCAGTTTTTCTGTGAATTAATGCTATCTAGGTTAGTTGCTAAATTCATATGGAAAATCATCAGCAGGTGATGGATTGAACAAGAGTCTCCAGAGGGCCAGTCCAGGAGCCTCTAGACATCCACTTCTGAAGGTGCCAGAGATTGCATATCTAAAACAGATGCCTTGAAAATTGTTCAGATATTCAGATATTAAGAGATAAAGTAACTATTTCAAACAGAAGGTTAATCTGTGACTGGGTGCTGAATGCATGCTGCAGGAAAAGGCAGACAAGATTGTTGAGGACAGTTGCTTTAGGAAAAATAGCAGAAGGTTCCCCTGAGGGAATTGTAGGAGGTCCTGGAGAGAGCGGGGTTATGCAGAAAGAGCAGCTAAGTGTGGCACAGTCTGATCAACAGCAGGTAGAAGCCACTTGAGGACAGAAGTATGAGATCTCTCCATCACATGTATGTCATGTTGATCCTGTCTCAGGAAGAAAGTGCAGCATGGGTCCTGTATCCATCCATTCTCTGTTGTATGCAGTTGGTTTACCTTTAGCAAATATTGTTATAACAGAGCCAGCTGTCAGATTTGCATCTGTTGAACAGATACAAAACAGTGATCTCAGTGGGAGGCAGGTACCTATTCTGCATAAGCACTTTTGCAAATCCCAAAAGGCATTTCTCCATCTTCAGGCACTTCAATATCTTTGAAAATCTTGCCCTTTGTGCCTAGCATTACCTCTCTACAAAACAGAAAGAAATCTGCCTCCCTAGGAAGTGAAGCAGAGTTAAATTTATTCATATTTGCTTTAAGCTTTGGAACCACAGAGGAGATGTATGGCACAAAGGTTTGCTTCTTCTTTGGCATATTATACAATGAAACACCTGCGTGTTCAGTTATTGTCCATGCTGTCATTGGCCTCATTTAGAAAGATGTATCCATGAATCAGAGGAAGGCAAGGTGCCACATTAATGAATGCTAGCTATAGAAAGATCACAGTACGTAAGCTACACTGTTTTGTGATGGCCCAGCAGTTCTTTTATGAAGGACACAAGCAATAGGATCAGCTTCAGGTACCCTCCTGTGCTTGCATGTCTTGCAGAAAAGAAGTACAATACTACTACAGGTGCTCATTATGGTCATTGTGCAAGATGTTTGGTGAGATAAAGACAGCAAAGATGGCTAAATGTCCAGCAAAGATGTCAGTTTTGGTGTCTAAAAGAGCTCTCAGCTTTCCGAAGAGTTCCATGCTCCATATGCTGAGATTCTTCTGCAGTGGAAACTTCAATGGGATTTCCTGTTCTTCTTGGTCCAGAGGTCTTCTGGCCCTTACATTGCTGTTGGCTTCTCTACATCTTGCCTTGACTGTGTATTTTATAGTGTTTCAGAATCTGTCCCTGTACTCTTGATAACCTGAACAAAAGCAGAGGTTGCATTGAGCCTTGCAAAGTTTATTTGCCCTAGTTTCTCCATGGACTGTTTGGGGTGACAGATGCCACCTGACTACTTGCCCTGCTCTCAGATACATGAACTCACTCTGGCTGCTCAGTTACTGTTGATTTCACCTTGGGGTTTTTAGCCCCTTTCCTTTGCAGAAGCAACATCTATGCTGCTAGTGGATCTATTCTGGCCTCCCTAGGAAAGTCCACCCTCAGCCTGACTGTGGCTTTGATCCCTGCCTCATACCAGCTTCCCAGGTAATGACCTGTCCTCAGTATCTGGGAAGAGTACTCCTTTCCCAGGGGAAATTTAGGGGATAAAAATCTCTTGCTTTCTGCTTCCTCTTTGCTTGTCTGCACAGACAATACCATGCTGTATCACTCTGATGGGGTTTCTGAATCATCATCTTCTTTGGGCATTTAGGGTTTGAGGTTATTTTGGTTTGTTTAGCTGGGGAGGTTCTTGACCTTTCCCAGTGCCAAATGTTGTAGAGAGCTATTCCAGTACCTTACCCTTTTCTTAAGCAGCAGGACAACATGTCTTAGCTTTCAATACTTGAGAGTTTCGATAGCTGAGAGGCAACTGGAAGACAATTAAATGACATGATTTGTTTTAGTGCCTGGCCAGCCTAGGCATTTTGGTGCCTTGCTTGTAACTATGCCATTTACTGCAATGAAGACAGAAATGTGATCAAAGGAATTAAAAAAGGAGGATCTGCAGAAAAGTTGTTTAAGCATTACTGAAACATTCATTGCTAGCAGCGCCAAAGGCTGCGAACTCTCTTAGTGTGTTAAAGCCTTTTAATAATTTGAGATCACATTATAATCCCCTTGTCCAGAATCCTTATAATTTATACATGGTTTAATGCTTGGAATAAAGTTAGAGTCTTAGTCTCTCTTTTTTTTTTTTACTGTTATACCACAGTCAAGGATAATAATTTTAAATGCTGAAATGTGTTAAAGGCATTAATTGCACCAGTTGAAGTATTTTATTTTGAGTTAAAGTCACTCAAAACTTTAATATGACAGATAAGATACAGAGCAATAATTCTAGCTGTGACTCAGAACAGGAAAAAAATCCTGACTTTGGTCTGAGTAATAAACCTTCTCTCTCTGACTGACAAGGTTGCTTTTGTGCCATACTGAGCCTTACCACTGGGAGCACCCAAGGAGCTGCTGGATCCCAGTTCAGGGGGAGCAGCTGATAGCCAGTAGGTGCTGGCTCAGCCCTACATCCGAGCCACATGGGTGGGAGAGGGGATGTTGCCCCACATCACCACCAGCACCCTGGAGCAGATAGGAGCTGCCTGCCTCAGTGCTTTTAATCTGTTTTGAGGCAGTCACAGAAATTAGCTTAGACCACTTCTGGCATTAACCAAAACACATTACATTTCAGTATACATAGACGTGTAAAGACAGAGCATTCTGTAGAGTAGTTAAACAAGGAAAGCAACAGACCTGAGACAGCAGAAACCTCTGGGGAGAGAAGGAGCAACAACCATATGAGTGACAACTGTGAAGTGACAGTGGGTCAGATCTGCCTCCCAAGGAAGAGGGTACATTTCCACAGGTCTAGTTCAGCTCCCGGGCCTGGTGGGGAACAGTAGGTTTTGGCATAGTGTGTACTCCACAGTGATTCAGGGTATAAAATGTGCATGCTAACAGGAAAACATAGAATGAGCCGGGGGTTGGGAATTTAATCGCATGCTGCTGAACCCTTGTGCTAGTTCACCTTGGGCCCATTCATCACTTTTGGGGATACAGTGAAGCTATTCATGTGTGCGGGGCAAGCTGCCATGTTAGTTCCAGTTGAAGACACCTAGGGAGTGTTTTGCGTACCTGAACATGTATGTCTAGCAGCATTGAGATGCCCTATGGTCCCTTGCCTGATTGCAGAAGACTGTGGGTTTCCCGCATACCTGTCAGCCCACCAGTAATCACCTGAAATGGCACTAGTCGCCTATGTTTAGTCATCTGAATATGTCCCTAATGCCACGTTGTGCTTTCAGCTACTCCAGCTTGTACCAGAAAGAGGGAAAATCTTCTCAGTTCTCCAAGCTTATTTCAGTAGGTCACCTCCGCCTATTTTACAAAACCACAGTTAGCTGGTGGTCTTGTGGCTTGCACAGATTTTCCTAATTCTTTAATGTTTTGATTGGGAAGAACTCAGACTTCAGAATTTTGTGCCTAAAGTTAATCTAGCATTATTTGGTTTCAGAGCTAGGTTCCATTTGAAAGAACCTAACTTCTTCACCTCACAGGCCACCACCTCCACTGTGCCAAATATTTTGAAGGAGTGTTGGTTTTGGCAGCGAGTTTGGAAAGTTACAGGAATCAAGTTAAGCAGCATCATTGAGGTAGTTCTTAGAGTTGTTTGACTTGCACAAAAGATGTGCTACCAGAAGCTCTCTTTTCACTCTGACTCCTCTGGTGACATGAAAGGATGCCCAGACTTGATTAACCTGGTTTCAAAATCTGAAAAGCTCTGATCAAAAGCCCTCCAGCATAAGTACTGTAACTCTTTTGGAAAACAACCTTGGTGAACTACACCCCCTGATACACCAGTAGTATCCATTCCTGAAGCTTTTCCTCACTGCTGCATTCTGCTGTGTACCTGACATCATGACGACCATCCCAGGGCTTCCCAGCATGAGTGACCCAGGCTCTGTCTGGCTGTGGCTCCATCAATCCATTCTCTCTGCTGTACCCCTCCATCTCAGTCTTCTCTGGCTCTGTGTCCAAGAAAACTGCTTTTGGCCACTCTGCTGCTTTTCTGCCAGAGCCTGTTAATGCCCATCTTTGTCAAACTTTTCTGCCAATTCCCTAGTTTCAGCCCTCCCTTGTGCAAACGTTGCTGCTCAGGGTATTTTACAGCCCCAACCCAGGGAGAGAATCTGCCTTTTCAGGAAACTTCTATCAAACTAATTCCATTGCTTCTTCATTCTTTCCATCTCCTTTCCACATCCATTGCATCAGATGCCACTTACAGCATCCATTCAGCTGTCTCAGATTAGAAAAATATGGCAACAAGGTGTCCTTATTTGCTTTAAATACTAAACAAATTGCACATGATACAGGTTTTAGAGAAGAGTATTTTAATATGATGATGAACTAGAAGGCACAGCCATGGGCCACCACCTCTATCCCTTGAGTAAAATCTGCTTAGTATAACTGGCAAGCCTAATACACTTGTATGTACAAATCAAGCAAGGAATTAATTGCCAGATAATATCAAAGACAAAAGCTCACAAAATGGGCTAGGTCCTATGCTGTGAGGATCTTGGATTCTGCGTGTCCAACGTGATATTCCTCAGAAGGCTTTGATATTCCAAAAGTAGTGGACATCTAATTTCTGAAAGTCAGAATCATAAGCCAGTTAGGGAAATCTAGACCTAAAAACTGGAGCTACATTCATGTATATTCATTATGCATATACATCCAGAATATATATTAGTTTTGAATGAAGGCATATAAACCCTCAGTCCATTAAGTTAGAAATTACCAGAGGTCATGAATAAATTTTGTCAATGAACAGGTTTAAATTTCAGTGACTGCTTAAGGAAAAATTGTACTTTTGCCTTGCTTTAATTGCCATAGGCTACAGTTTCAGAGGGAAGAATGACTGGCTAAGCAGTCAGCAAAAAAATGATACCATGATATATTGTGCTATTTTCTATAGGATGTATTCTCTTCCATATTGCTCCGTCTTATCCAGATCTTACTACAAACTCCAATCTGTCTGTCTGCAGCCTGGCTGTTATTCCTGCTAAGATCAATGCCTCCTGGTTGGTTGTAGGTATTTAATTGTCCCCAGACACATAGTGTACAGACTGGAGCTTTACTGTATATATAACACTGAGGATAAAGGGTCTGTGACCAAACTTTTCTCTGAGCAAAAGTCACTTAACACTTTTTTGCATTACAAAATATCCCACCATGAGATCTCACTGGAACCAGATGTTCATAGCGTAAAGCATATGGCAAGAGGATGTAGATCCATTTTTCTTAAATCCTCTTGAAAAGTCATTGTATCATAGCCCAAATTCTGCTGAAATTCATGCTTATAATCCCCAAAGCCTTTTCCCACTGAAAAAAAAAGCACGTCTCTGTTTTCATTGCTTGTGAATCACTTCCACATCCATTGATTTCCAATGGTTTACAAAGAACGCAGCTGAAAAGAGAATCTGACCCACAGCGTACAAGGTGTGCATGAAGCTTGAATGAATGGAACATATGTGATGAATTACTGCATGAGTGTTTATCCCGGAGAAACAGAAACAATGGCCCAATAAAAGTCAGCCTTTGTGTGTTCCAGAAGCATTTAATCTCAACCTGAAGAGATAGAAATTTCCAAACAATAGGTATGCTGTTTATCATATTGTGTCATCTCATATTATACAATGCTTGTTGGTGCATGACAGCTGCCTAATCTGTTTATGTAGTTGGGCTTAATCAGGTGAGTTTGTTCTTAATGCATGGATTAGGGTGTCTGACAGCAGACCTCTCTTAAAATTGAAAGTCTCTGCCAATACAGACAAGAGCAGGGCCTTAAAAAACACTGTAATCCAGTGCCCCAGGCTAATGAAGGCTGAACCAGTACTTCAGTCATTCATTTAACCCCCTCCAACCCATAGAAACTGCATTTACCGAAGCGGTTAATCGCTATGTTCTCCCGGTGCAAACAAAGCCTGGCTGGCTGGTAAGATATGCATCCTTCATGGCAATGAGGCAGAGATCCACCACTGAGAGAAGCATTTTGAAGCATGGCAGGCCAGTATCCAGGGACAGTAGCAGTGAGTTGTGTGGGCACTTCTTATACTCATCTGCTGCTTGCTCTCTCGCTCAGCAGATGAGTACAAGCAGCGTGAAGCTGAGGAGTTGCTTCCTTAATGGCCCACAGTCAAGTTTCCAGTGGTCATTGCTGCTAGAGTGACCCTGAAGCATGCAGAGGGAGTGCAAGAGTTTGTAAGTTACCCTTCAGAGCTTTCTATGTGAGATAGTCATAATTTGCCATCATTAGGTACATCCAAGCTACACTATGTAGAAATGCTAGTATTTCTCAACTGCTTTTGGACTTGCCAATAATAGGAAAATTGCCAATCATAGTCAGTAATCTCCCCCATTCTTTGTTCACTTTGCTCTTGATTTGGGATCTTCAAGACAACTGCATTTTTAAAAAAGTTACTGGAGATTGGAAATACTTTCAGCAGCATTTGAAATATGTAGGAAATGGCAAACTGGGCAGGACTTCCATGTCTTGGTTTTCAGTAAAGTCCAAACATATGCATCATGCTACAAAACAAACACGACATGGCAGCCTATGCTCAGGAAAATAAAATACTGATTTGGCTTGTAGGTTTTGAATTAATAAATTGCACTTTTAGTTCTTATTTGTCTGTTTCATTTAAAAAGACATGTTGCCCTACTGAATTTTCATGTTTGTAAAGAACTAGTAGATGAAGTATGTAGACTTCAAGAACAGGAAACTTTGAAATACATGAAGAGCTGGTCCAAACAGAAGGCAGAAGAAAATCTGTAAAATCATGACAGCAATTAGTAATGCTCTTTAAGATTTTTGAATGAGAAAGATGTGTCTGCTAGGTATTAAATAGGTTTATATTTGATTCTTAACAATTTAGTAAAACAAAAGTACTCAAGTACTTAAAGCAGTCACATTTTGTTTGCAATCCAGAACCATTTTTTTTCCCCATTTTCGTCAAGCCATAGACCCTTGAAACAGGTTATATAATATTGATATATAATTCTTTATGCAATTGGACATTCTCTGTGATCATCTGAAAACACTTCTTGTCTACTGATGACTGAACTCTCAACATACCTGTTTTAGAGAATTTTTTTTGCCATTTTGGAGATGAGTGACTGGAAAACTGAGGTTGTACTGGGAACGCTTTACCAGTATAGGAGTACACTGTGGGAATGAAGCACACTTAATCTGTTGGACAAGCAGGATTGCTTTGTGCTGGTATAATAAAATCATTTCACCCTTCAAACGAAACAAGCTGTACTAGTAAAAGCACAATTTTCCTAATGTGACTGCAGGCTTAAATTCTCCTGGACAGGACTTCTTATCTAAATTAAGATCTTGTCAGAGCAGATTTTTAGGATTTTCTACCTTTGTCTAGACTTTACGAGTGGATGCCTCGCAGCCCTCTGGTGCAGCTGAGCATGGCAGCACCTCTGGCCACACTGCTGCAGAGTCAGACTTTCAGGAGATACCAGCGTGAGCAGCAGGTCCCAAGCCAGACTGGGCTGGATGTGCTGTTTGACAATGGTGCTGCTGCTGTGGATCTGTGCAGGAGTGCCACCACTGCTGGGTTGTCTAAGTTATCAGCACACATCAGCAGCAAAACCATTAGTGAAAGTTTAACCCATTAAAAGCCAGGCCATACAATGTAAAGCAGTTCCTATTGAGTTCCCTTAGCAATAATACCATAGCCTCCTTTCATTACGGCAGCTGTGACACTGTGAAGCATTTCTGGGACAGTAGCATGTTTCTATGCACCATGCGGTACATATGCTGGGTGTAAAGCTTTCAGTGCAGGGAATACTCATAGTCTATATTATATGCATATATATATATATACATGTATATGTATATGTATCAATTGCAGGCCATGCTCACATAATGGCTGATATTTTCAATAGTGTCATATAGATATGATTCACAAACAAGTTAGTGATTTCCATACAGCGTGCTTAGGTATGGATTTCCATATTACATACCATCTGACTTGAAAGGTACCTGGTAAATTTCTGTCTAGAAATTCAAAGCAAATACAAAGCAATCCTCAGAATTTCTAGACAGAAAGAGGAGAGTTCAGAAAATCAAGAAAATCTATATGGTAGCATTAGTCTTCAGTAATATGAATACGCAATAAACGAATTCTGAAGCAACTCTTCTAGGCTAAATCCTGTTTTCTCTCTTTTCTATTGCATTGGTACTGGTGGAAATGCATTTATCTGTTTTTAACCTTAGTTGTGTAGCAATTCTTTTAATAATCAAACATATTAATTAGAATCAGAAAATTCTTTAATCCTACAAGTTTGTAAATCCATGAGGTTGAAAGGAGTCAGGCAGAAAGTGGACCCTTTAATGGAAAACAATTACTTTTAATATGGAAAACAATTACTTTTAATATGGAAAACTGAGCCTCTTCTTTACCTAATGCTAGCGAAAGATCATCAATAAATCACATAAAACCTAGTATAAGCTGGGGAGCCAAACGTTATGCAACTTATTTAACTGAGTTCAGATGGGATTAAATCACTGTTAACCATGGAAAAATATTATGAGGAATGGGTTTATCATGTTTTCACATTTGCCAGCTTAATTTAGAAGTATGTAAAATCAATGAGACCTTTCAGGCCAAGTTGCATGTGAGCCATTATCTGCTACGTTTTATGTCTTTCTCTCACCTACAAATGCATACCAGATCAGGGATGTGTGTCCTCCTGAAAGTGGTCTTGTGTGCTTTATGGTAGGTCGAGGTAATGCTCCTGCCAAAAGGATTTCACCAGCCAGATGAGCACATACCTTTGGATGGGATTCACTAATCGTGTAACCCCCTGTCTGAGGACTATGTTGCTCAAGAGAAAAATCCTGTCTTGTCAAAAAGAGGGAAGGGATTTGCTCCTAAAACAAGTACTGGCACATTCCTCTGAACCTATAAATATACCTTCCAAACCAGATTATTCTGAAGGTGAATTTATAATTACCAATAAGCTCCTCCCTGACCTGGAATAACTTTTTTAAGAGAGAAAAAGTATTTTTCTGCGGTTGTTATTTGCTGATGTGTTTTCTGGGGCATCTGCATCCTCACTGAATGGAAGGGGAAAGGTCTCAGAAAACTGCTTTAAAATGTGGATGCATAAAGTTTCTTTAACTAAAGATATTTTGGGAAGCAAGTTTGAAAACAGGACCGTTAATTCTTTGATCAGCTACACACAGGTTTGTTGGGAAGCTTAATTAATACCTTTTTGGTCTTTCAAGAATTATGCTACAGAAATGTAGCATTTTGCCATCTCTAATTCTCTTATTCTCTGAAGAATAATCAACACACCAGTTTAAGAGATAATGGCTGAACACATCTTTAGCTAGACATATGCTGTGCCTTTAGGGTCATATCTGTATAAAATATGATGTGCAGCATGCAAACCTCCATAGGGAATATTCTTGAAGAAGATATTTTCTATGTCCCCATCTATCAAGGTGGAAGAATAATAGGCATCTTCCTACCTTCTCCTTTCCATCAGGAGCAGCCTGGAGAACAGTTGTGCTGGAACTTCTGAAGGAGAGGGCTGTATTTTGTTTGCTTTGTACCCTTTGTCTTCCTAGAGACCCTTACTCTTCTCCTCTCACTAAAAATATCAGCTCCATGTGAGTCAAATGTACCATTTGTACTTTGGTAGTACACACTTTGTGCAACCCTACACACGAATGGGGAAGTGGGCCTAAAAAGCTTGGAGAACTGATTATCTAAGGCTTGATTTTCTCTGAAACAAAAACATGGGAGTTTCTGGTGCTTAGTTTGTTGTTAACAAGATAGGTAACCTTATTGCCTCTAACTTCTCTGCTTGTGGTCTTCTCCAAATTACCTCTCAGTAAAATAACAGTCCTTCCCTAGGGCCTTTCCCAGATGGAAAGCTCTGGAGTAAGAACCAGAGGGATGCTGAGTGGCAGGAGACACTTCTCCCCTCAGCAACGCTGAGTTACAGCAACACAAAAAGCACTGTCTGCAGTGGCTGTAAGAGATTTTCTTGAGAAATTTCTGATGGCAAAGGAGAGATCAGCCTTAGGGTATTAGTTTCTTTTCTCCACTATGGTTTTATAATAGACAATTAACATTAGCTTTACCTTCCAGAAGTAAAACACCCTCAATTTGTGTCAGAGAAGATATAATACTCACTTGGAGTATTGTGTGCAGTTCTGGTGTCCTCAACATAAAAGGACATGGAGCTGTTGGAACAAGTCCAGAGGAGGGCCACAAGGATGATCAGGGGACTGGAGCATCTCCCATATGAAGACAGGCTGGGAAAGTTGAAAGCCTGGGGAAGAGAAGGCTTCATGGAGACCTCATAGCAGCCTTCCAGTATATGAAGGGGGGCTATAGGGATGCTGGGGAGGGACTCTTCATTAGGGACTGTAGTGACAGGACAAGGGGTAACGGGTTCAAACTTAAACAGGGGAGGTTTAGATTGGATATAAGGAAGAAATTCTTTCCTGTTAGGGTGGTGAGGTGCTGGAATGGGTTGCCCAGGAAGGTTGTGAGTGCTCCATCCCTGGCAGTGTTCAAGGCCAGGTTGGATGAAGCCTTGGATAAAGCCTTGGCACGGTTAAGTGTGAGGTGTCCCTGCTTATGGCAGGGGGGTTGGAACTTGATGATCTTAAGGTCCTTTCCAACCCTAACTATTCTATGATTCTATGGTATAAACAAGATCAGGGGGCATATCCCATGTTTACCTCATTTTTCTGTTGAGCTTTGCTTCTCCAAGAGATCCTGGAAAGCAACTGTTTCCATATTATGGGAAACTGACAAAGGAAGGTACTGAAAGAGAGGGATGCAGCTGAGAGAAATGCTACAAGTAAATAAATACCACCAGGATGATTTATTTCTCTTTCTTTTGGCTTAAAGGAGTTACTGTTTTGCAATCCATCCCAAAGAGATTGAACTTCCCTTGGTATCCAGCAAAAAGCCTTCTAATGTCACTTGATATTTATTACTCTGCTGTTTAGCTGGTGATACTCCCTCTTTATCTTCATATTTTTGAACTGGTTTACATTCTGGAGATGTTAAAATAAGCACAGCTTTGTGATTTTTGGACCAAGAAAGCAGAGGCCAAGGGCCACTGTGGAAAATGGTGTGTGATTAGAAACTGGTTTTGCTACATGATCCCTAGCTACAGGGGAATCACACAAGGTGAGGAAAAGCAGTATTTTAGGCATAACCTAGCATTCCTTCTGTACCCACTCATTCACTGACCTCAGGAGGAGACTTGGACACACAGGGAAATCAGAGCTCAGCTCAGGATCAGGTGAGGGTCTCTAATGTACATACATGTTTAAAAAGGCTAAAGAGTCCAATAGGTGCCCACGTACCTCTAAACATTCTATTAGGTACTCTAAATACACCAAAATAGGGCTAGCATATGACCCTATGCCAGTGTTTTATTGGTATGTGTATACACCTGAGTTAGTTACCAGGTCTTCTTTTATAATTAGTACATAAAAATAGGCACTTTTAGACACAACAAATTTGAGATTAGAGTAGTTGTTTAGTAAGGAGCAGACCTTATAAAAGTGTGTACTTCTCACCATCAATTCTGCTGGGAACTCAGGGCCATGAGCTGAGGTACAGTTATCTACACTGCTGGCAAATCGAGATGGATAGAGTGAATCATACATGTGAAGACTTGCTTATCATTTCTTTGTGGTTTTCTGTGTATAAAGTTTACTTGTCTCTTAAAGATTAACTCTGGGGAGCAGGACATATATGGCACGTAGACATTCTGGTGGAAGACAACGATTCGGCAGAGGATCTGGACACCACTGTGGCATTACCAGTAACGATGTTCGATTGCACAGCTCACAAAAGGAAGACCACACTGCTGCCTTTATTTTGTGCCTGGGGAGGCCTCCCTACCCTGCCTATACAGAAACAAATGTGCCCAGCCACAGTGATCAGAGACTAAATGGAAAGGAAAGACTGTCTCTCTCGTCATTTTGCTCCATCTGTCCACTATTTTGAAGATTGATGCTCTAGGCTCTGTTTTCCCACATTCCTCTAACTGACCATTAACTTTTCCTTTGTGGGTGGTGACCATGGTTATCACCTGATTTCTCTTAAACCTTCTGTCTGGCTCTGTTTGGATTGGGCTTTGACTGTGGACTTTTCTGAGCAGGGAGATCCAGCCACTATCTCAGAAACCTACACTTAAAATCATTTATTGTCTTTCAGCTGACTCCAGATATTCCTGCACTTCAAAGCATCTCTTTATTCACCTCAGCATTTCACATGTTGTTATGCTATCATTACCACATTCAATGGAATAACTCATATGATGATATGCCAGTCCATATGTACTATAAAGACAAATATGTTAGTGATTCTTTGTCTCACAATAGTTTTAAGAACCCTCTAATACACTGGGTTATTTGAAGAACAAATATTGCCTGTATGTGTGGAAAAGAAAAGGAGAGAGAATGCACAAACTCCTACTCACAGGTCAAACCACAGTTACAGATTTTGTTCTCAAAGGATAATAGTGGGACATCCACAGTATGTGGCCTATTTTTCTCACAGATGAAGGGTTAAAGTCCTAAGAACTGACAAATGCACTAAATGTTTGCTCCATATTCCCTTATCACGCTCACATGAAGATCTTGATGTGATAGGAACAGACCATCCTTCCTCCAGCAGCCTACAGGACCATGGCCAAGTGTGGGAGCGCTCTGATCTGTTTTTTAAATGAAGTCTAAATGAGACATTTTTGGAAATAATCCAATGGCTATTAGAACAACTAAAGAGGAAAAAAAAAACCCCAACCATCCCTATTCCCAAAACTTTCTGCAGGACTTCTGGGACTAGGCCTCAAAACAGTAATGTTTTTTGCAGCAGTTCAGATGGATGTCCTGCTCAAATTCCAGTTCAAATAATTACCTTTTATTGATTTGCAGTAACCCCCTATTTCTGTTGTATAATGTATCCCATACCTCTGGGCTGGACGGCTGGATGCAGTTTTTCCTGTCTATACATATCTTAAATCAAATCTGATTTCATGTTGCCTGCACCACTGACTTCCAGTGAACTTTTAAGTGAGTGCCTTTGCACATATGTTTGTGGAGTATAATTTCTCCATATAATTGGAGTAGTCTAAGGCAGACTATTTTTATGGCTCCTGTTATCATGGTAGCTGGATGCTGAATGTTGATTTGCTTAGATTTTTGATCTCATGTGAGGCTTTGCACATTCTTGCCTTGTATTTGAAAACATAATAAAGTGAAAAATCGCTCAGAGCAGTGGTTTCCCAGACACTGTTGCTAGGTGATCCACCAAAGCTGAATGAATTCTTAAACTCCTTGGGCTCCAGGCACCTGGCTAATACCATCCAGCCAGTAACTGCATGTTCAAGTGAAAAGAGAGCATCTCTGATTTTCTGGTTGATTCCTAGTTTTTCACCCTCACAAACTGAGATGGGAACCAGGTGTCCTGGTTTAGGCTTTTTCTCTCTTGGAAACTGGGTATGGCATTTACAGATACTATCAAGATGAATTAGCTGGATAGAAAATCAGCATACTTAAAATATGTCAATTGTCCTCATTGATTCTTCTGGCAGCTCTGTATGTGACAATGGTTATGTCAAAAACCAAATACATGCATTTATATCAATGAATGTTCACTCAAAGGTACTCGTGAGATCTAGAAAAGCTGAAAGCCTATGTTGGTAGAAATAGAACAAAATAATTTGATTTTAAAACCAGCAATTGCATAAAGGTACAGATTCACCAAAAACTCAATTTAATCACAGTTTAGCTCAGAATTGGTTAATTGTGTTTTTAACATATAATATTACTCTTGGATGTCTTTTACATAAAACTTAAATTTTCCCCTTTTTTGACTTCACAAATATGTCTGTTTTCCATGAGGCTCTTGTCAGCACAGACTGACCCTGCAGCAAATGGCCAGATAACATATACGTTAGCTCTTGCAAGCAGAATAATGAACATGTATGCAAGAATATTTTGTATGAATGTGGTATAGTGGAATAAAAACCAGATACAGCCAGTAAATCTGCTTTTTTGTGCCTTTTCTTGACATCCTTGCTGCTAGGAGGCTACCAAGGTATTGTAAACCTATTGCTTCATTTATACTGCCAAAATTCCTCTGGAAAAGGAGGAAAGTTCTAGCTTCCTTATCTCTTGACAAGCTAAAAATTCTCCTTTCTCCTGTGATATTCCCAATCTTATTCAGAATATTCTCTCACAGCTTCCTATCATTCTCAACCCAAGGTCCACACCTCTGCTGTAGTGAATATCTCAGCTTGCCTACTGAGCAGGGACCATTTGAGGCCAACCTTCTGAAGGTCCCTCCTTTTCTCCTGCCCCTTGGGAGAGGCACACCAAGACATCCTGGATTTCTGAGGAAAAACTCCAGTCATCATTTCTGATGTCAGACCAGCAAATTCCCAGCAGTGTCATAGAGGGATAGTTACCTCACCATGAAATAATCTGTGATTGTGTAATTAAAGACTGTCTTAATGTACACACACCAAAGAGACCATATTATGCTTGCACTGGCAGCTTTAGTATTCACCCTGAATTACTGACATTTCATTCTTAATAACAGTCCTTTAACTTTCATTCCCTGTATGATTCCATAAGCTTTGTAAAAACTGAATTTGGAAAAAACAAGACTGAACCATCCCATCATCTGAGACCTTCACTACCCCTATGTGAGTTATTAAGAGTGCTACTAATGATGATAAAAGTTTCAAAAGAAACTTGCCAACATATTTGATGAAGGCAATTCTTTTTTTTTGCTGGTTTCATATAGAACCTACGCATGGGTCTGCAACTAAAGCTCACCCTTCAGCTATGTTGGAAAACTGCTTTCATTACTCCATTGCCTGTCCTGCTCCTGGCAGACCAGTAAGTGAGGTAATGCTACACTGTGACCCTAAATGGTGAGGCATTCTCCTGCATGCCCAGTTTCCAGTCCTCGTGTTAAAGTGTGGCATACACTTATGACAGTGAGACTATCCTAAATAAATGTTTGACACAATTGTTCTTTACATGGGGGAGTAACTTTTCCGCACCCTCATCCTTGAAAATGGGGCAGGAAGAGTGACAAAGATTTTTGGAAACTCTTGAGCCTGAGGCTAGTACATGACAAGGCAAATTTCAGCCCAACCAGCTCAAGTCTGGCATTTAAAAACAATGTCCCTGTAACAGTAGGTGTCCTGATAATATACTGAATTAAAAGATTCATCATTGTCAGGCACCAGTCTAGGGCAATGTAGACAAAAATAAATATGGATATTCTCCCTTGTGACGAGGGAACGAGCACCACCGATGCAAAAGCTTTTTGCTGGTGAGGCAAACCTTCTCAGGCAGTCCCTCTGGAGACAGATGTCATTGTTGCCACTACCTACTCTCACATTACAGCCACTGTGAGAGTCTCAGGACAACCAAAACAAATCTATAAACATGTCTGAGCTGTCAAGTGAGACCCTCATTGCTCCTGCATGTTTTAACTAGAAAAAGTGGGAGGCTATCAAGGTAGGATGGACTGCATGTGTGGTCCCTTTCAACACAAAAAACGTTACAGCCTTAGGACTTCTTTCCAAATGCCTTCAGAGAAGAGAGAGGAAGAGGTGCAGGGTGGGATTTAGGGACATTTCATATAGCACACAGGTTCTGGTCATCAGCATTAGGGTTCTCAGTGACAGACTTGGAAAGCAGAAGCTGCAGTCAACAATCAGCTCTCAGTGGGTCATTTATCTGCCCCTTGGATTACCCTGAAAACAGGACACGCAGGTGGTCTCACTGACTCAGCAGTGCCACTTGCAGGCACAGCTAAGCATATTTTTGGGCTAGGCTGAGTCACAATCCCACTCTGTAGATCTCGCCCAAATGAAAACGAAGCCGTGCTGAGCCAGCCCTGTGTTTCCATTAACAGGACCCTCAGAAGTCTGGAAGCAGTGGAGCTGAGCCACCTCTCTAGGGTTCTGTGAGGGCTTGTTTGCTCAGTGCCGTGAGCTGACACCAAGATGCTGGAAATCTGTTGCTGTTACTGATGACAAGTCCTCTTTCCCCACCAGAGGTGCAGAGTTGGGAGCACACCCTAGAAATATCTGGGTTAATGAGATCCAAGTCAGCACCAGACACAGTGCTGAGGTGCCTTGCTGTTTTTCTGACAAACCTGGGATGCACTGTTATCTCAGTTCCTGCAAAGTCTGTTTGCAGCAGGTCCTGCAAGAAGCACAGCAGCCTGTGAAGTCCGCAAAGGACTGTGAGTAATCAGAAGCCTTCCTAAGCAGTGTGACATCCATTCTGCAAGTAGCTGGAGAAATACTCTTTGTTCAGCCAGGCACCAGGGCAAGATCCAACTCACTTAATTTCAGTTATCTGCAATTTAGGTGTCTAGTCTAAGCAAATTATCCAGTCTCTCTGGATGGAGCCTATATGGAGATACACATCTTTAGGGAGTTATTCATCCCACCTACTGTAAAAGCCCATATTGAAATTGGATGATACGTACTCTGAAAGAGTCTTTCTCCATTGCTTATCAAGGAATTCTTATGAAAATGTACATTAGTCACATACCTGGTAGATAGCTGATGTTAATGAATCCCATTCAAGTGTTTCAGGTAAATTATTCTTATTTCTTGTACTGAGATCTCCTGGGTGGTTATATGCTTACCGCCAGATTTCTTCATTTTGCTTTTCCAGTACTAAATAGTGATTTTTTCTCTTTTTCTTTGTGTATAAGTCTTCTTAGTGTTTCAGTGCCTGGAGAAGACAGGCCTTTAAAATAGGTTGTTAACTAGAGGATGGCACTGAAAGAGACTGGTGTGAAATTCTTGTCTCTGGAAATAGCAAAAAAAAAGATTCTTTTTCTTTTTTTAAAGAGCACTTAACAGAGACACAGTTCAGGAAAGGAAATCTGAAATATCTCAGGCTATGGAAATCAAGAACACCAAGAGGCATTCTCTACGCATTGACTTCGGGATTTTGCCTGAAATGTAGGAATTGATGCATTCAAGATGTTTTCTTGGACAATGTTGCTTAAAGTAAGGAAATTTTCAAATGCATGTAGGTACGTTTTCTAACCAAGGAGCAAAAATAGTGATAATATCATCTTACTGCATATTATAGGCCATCCTCAGCAGCAAAATGTCCATAAACATTAAAAAAGCCCAAATCCCAAACAAAACAAAACAAGCAAGCACAAACAAACAAACAAACTCCACCAAAAAAAAAAAAAAAAAAAAAAAAAAAAAAAAAAAAAAAAAAAAAAAAAAAAAAAAAAAAAATTAATATATTTTTAATT
>NDXB01005338.1:41096-76048 GCA_002631895.1 Agapornis roseicollis
AAAAAAAAAAAAAAAAAAAAAAAAAAAAGGAAAAAAACTATGGAAAAAACAGCAGAATAACAAATTACATAATTTTAAAGCAGTTTGTGAAAGAGGAAAACTCTAGTAACAATTTATTTATTAAGCTGTTTTCTATTGTTATTCCACTTTCTTTTATCTAATTCCCAACTTTTAGATCTCAATTTTTGGAAGCTTTGTATTCATTTCTGACCAAATAGTGACAGCGGGCCTGATTTATTGTCTGAGTTCTGCTGTTAAAGACTTTTTACAGACAGTATTTTTTTCCTAAATATAGAGGCTGAAAGCCAAACATTATTCAGATGTAGATTCCAGATAAGCCTGAAGGCCAGAACACACACATTGGGGATTTCAGTCCAATGTGTCAAAATAGGGATTTTTTGAGAAAGGATCTGGATTTGGACTTTGGACAGTTGATTCAGGCAATAGATTCAGGCTTATGCCTTTTCTTCAGAATTACTGTAAATAAAATTGCAGTTAATTAACCTATTTAGAATGCTGGTCTATGCTTACAAGTGATGATGAACAGGATTAATATTCAGAAGGAAAACAGAGACCAGTGCCAGATCCTTTCAATTATAATAATTGCAGTGAGACCAAAAATGTAAGCTCAAACTAAATACCATCCTCTCACAGTGTTTGCTGTATGGGTCACATTGAGCAGAACCAAGACCTCAAAGGGGAGGAAAATATTTTCCAGCCTCCCAGAGGACCAGCTTGGTATTTTGACAAAATGTGGAACACAAACACTGTTACCTCCAGGATAATCTGTTATCTGGAATAGATCTTTTAATGGCTGGGTTTGTGTACTTTCTATCTGGTAGTCAAGTTAACCAGCCATAAATAACACTGAAAGGAGACCAGAACAGTAGCTTAGATTACCGGCAGGAAGGTTTGCTGACAGCCCTGACTTTAACATAATTCTCTTGAAATCAGTTACCTATCACAGATGCTATTCAAATAATTAAGTGTTATGGGAAAAGTTCTCAGATAATATAACCTATCTTAAATTAATGAAGGCAGACTAGTATAGGCCATTTGAAGTCTTAATCTCACATTTGTTTTCTTTCTCAAACCAATACACTTTTGCACTAAAGAAAAAAAAAAAAAACAACAAAAAAACCCACCTAATTTGCTTTATATATTAAACATTAGGAAACTAATTGCTCTCCCAGTACCTGTGCTTCACTAATGATGAAACACAGGTACTGGTAAGACTTCAGGGCCTCCTGGCTANTACACTTTTGCACTAAAGAAAAAAAAAAAAAAACAACAAAAAAACCCACCTAATTTGCTTTATATATTAAACATTAGGAAACTAATTGCTCTCCCAGTACCTGTGCTTCACTAATGATGAAACACAGGTACTGGTAAGACTTCAGGGCCTCCTGGCTATCTCCCTGTCATTCTGCTATCAGTCTGGAAGGGCACAAGCCTCGTTTGTGGCTCAGTATTATATGTAACCACCTATGCAGATGTTAAGTAATCTTGGGTGTCCAAAATGACAGAAGGTACCTAAGTTTAAGCACTATATGATTTTTAAAATAAGCAATACTTTTAAATCATACTGGAAGATAATGATAGGCAGCAAGGTCCCAATATCTGATCCACACAGATGTATCAAAGTCCCTGACCTTGCTGTGCAACTTTATGTGATTCTTTATTTTTATGCTTATTTGTGCCTGATGTTTAATCCTAAAAGGTTTAGAAGAAGGAGCTGCCTTCTATTCTTGGTGCTGGCTTTAGACACAGGAGCTGGAAACTTAAAAATTCGATTAGCAGAAGAAAAGACAAAGACATGGTGGAGATACAGATTTTTTTGTGTCAGCCTACAACTAAAACTATGCATATATATACATATATATATGAAATATACAATCAGCAAAAATTATATTGTTGCTTTGCTGTCTAATTAAAAAAATATTCCCTCTTTCTACCATGCAGATGAAAGCAGCTAAAGTGAAACTTACTGGGAGTCTAAGGCCAGGAAGGCTGTAACAGAAATCTCATCCAAGCCCCTTCACAACACAGGAATCCTGCCATTGAGGCTGATTCTGTTTGAATCTGTTCTAGAAAGGCATCCGCCTTGTTTGAAAGCCTTCAAATGAAGGACAATCCACAGCAAGCTGTTTCAATTGTTAATTGCACGCACTGTTAAAAAACTACTGCTTTATTTCCAGTCTTATTCCTTCCTTTTTTCTTTAAAGGAAGAGATTAGAAAAGAGAACGATTCATCTGTGGATCTCATCAGACTTGTTCTACATTGTTCACATGTATTCCCTCCTGTAACTGCTCCTGTTTGCTCACCAGCTCAGAAACAAACTGCAGCCTTAGACAAGTCCCCCACACAGAGACAATACTCTTATCTTTCCACTTTAAGCTGTATTATATGAATGATAATGTCTTTCCACAGGAGGAAGGCGCAAGCAGAACCACCTCACTGAGAAGAAAGCATTTTCAAACAGAGCTGGCAGCATATTCTGTACTATTCAGGTTCCTCCAATGTGCCCATCACCATATATATGAGTACCTTTCACAGCAAAATCAGTACCAGCAAACACAAGTTCCCTCTCCATCCCCTTGGTCAAGCAGTGTGAATTGCTGATGGATTAGGATCTGCCTCATGAGACATGGGGAGAGAGAAGAAAACATTGAGTGGAGTGTTGAAAGAGACAGTATTTGCCAAGAGGCTAAGTTGCTTTAAGACTAAATTTCTGTGTCTTGGGGTAGCTGCTGAGAGCATCCTGTTTCCCACATGCACAATACAGACAGTGCAGGCAGTCATCATGCTGTCCAAGGAGCACAGGTTTAAGTGGAAGATGCTTTGTTTGGGCCATTTACTGCCAGGTGTGATCACCAGACTAGCAGATGCCACAAAGTCCTTCGAGTGCAGAAGTTACACAGACCTCCAAGGAGACAAGGCAGTGTGATTTTGGTTTGGAATGGTTATCAATTCCCAGTCTCTCAGGTAGGCCAAAATGATGGAAAACAGTCTTGTGGCTCACACTGTAAGAGAATTGCTCTTTCTTAGCATCCTACAAGCTCAGAAAGGCTCCCAGGATGTCCACAGACAGGCCTTGCCAAGGGAAGACACCACTTGTAAACTAATGGGAAAACAGAGATACTGACTGGTCTGTTTTGCTTGCAGTTTGATACAAAATTCCTTCTCTAAATCTCTCATGCTCTTGTCAAGTTACTTAAATATCTATGTTCGATTTCCACCTTTCCAATAACTTTGTTAATAGACAGTTACAATAAAACTTGCTTACTCCTTAGTGCATAGTGAAAGCAATACAGTTACAGTGGTAGTAATGCTTTTCCACAACAGAGAGGTAGCATTTTGTACATGCTTTGGATGTAAGTAACTGCAAAGCATGTGGAACAAGACTAAACCAGGATTGCAGCAATGCCTCACCTGTAAGGAGGCAGTTAACAATATGTTTCTTCAGTAATTAAGTCAAATTAAGAGGTTCCCATGGGTTATTTTAATCATTACAGCAATCTGGTTTGCAGCATGGAGCTACACTGGCACAAATGAGGGAGCAACAGCACAGAGGTGAGAGGGAGTAGCCAGAGGGTGGAGAGGCAAGAAATGGCTATACTGACTTTGTCACCTGTATCCTGAAACTTAGAAACTCTCTGAAAAATATGTAGACTTTCCATCCCTGGTAGCTGTAAAATCCAGGCTGCATGTCTGTTTAGTGGGCTGCATTCCAGTTCGGCCACGAGTTATTGAATGGGAATTCCTGGAAGAGGTTGTGAATATGTGTGAGTAGATCAGACTGCCTTTGTGGTTCCTGCCCCTCAAATCTATGAACTCTCATTAGGGCTCCTCAAGTCCTAAATCAGCCAGCCAGTATTTTTCAGTAAGAACAGGAGGAAGGACAATGTTTTTTGATACTCATACAAATTGCATTGTTTATCTATCTGTCAGTAGTATATCCCTGTATTCAGCAGGGGTTGGGAGCATACTGCAGAATAGCTAAGCAACATCAGTTGTTTGACCAAAGGCCTGTTCAGTCAAGCGTTTCACCGCTCATCTGTCATTGGGGTTGCCAGTAATAACAATTAGCTTGACTTAATTGTGTATTTTAACAGCTGCTTAATATGACCCAGATCTTTCCTTCACCCATAATGTAAGATACCTTTCTGCTGAATGTGCTTTTAATTAAGGCTCTGTTCACAACTTTTCACAAGCTGTTGAAAAATTCATGTCCTGTAAGAAAAGTGATGATTCAGTAAATGCTACTGGGGCAGAGACTAACTTTTTTATTAGTCGAGCATTGAGCCCTTACGAATTCATGACTCCAGATTAACTGATGTGGGTGCCAAAGGAAAGATGGAATAGATTTAGCAACTGCAGTAACATTAAAGGTATAAAATATGCTGGTGCTGGTACCAGAGAGGTTGTTTGTTGGGAGGGAGTGTGCCCTTAAAGTGGTGGCAAGCTGTAATCAATTGCAGAGCACTGTACCGGTTGACTAGGTTTCCATGTGGTTCAGAAGTTCCAAGCTGATGAAGCGCGCTGTTACTGAGCAGTACTGCAGCACTGCTTCCACTTAAAGCCTGTCGTACTTGTTGCACAAGGAAAAATAAACAAAGTCACATTTTTGAAGACTGTCACAGGAAAATAAATGGAGCCCATAATACCCACTTCAGTATAAGAAAATCTCTCATATCTGTGTGTGCGCCAAATTGATAGCTCTTTACAAGATAGTAGTACTGAGTTATTGCCCTGCATCTTCACAAGGGCAATTTGAATTCCAAAATCTCTTTAACAAGCCAGTGCTGTTACACTGACAATCCTCCCCAGATGCCCCAAATAATTCCTTGGTAACTGCAAAAAAAAAGTTGAGGAAGTTGTTATATATGTGGAATTACATTATGAGCACGAATCACTTTCATCTGGAACAGATGTCATGTGTCCTTAGCTTGGCTTCTACTCAGACATGGAAGGCATGACATTTATATATCATTATAAATGGGCTGGGATTTAAGACTGCAAACTTTTAGGTTACAGACACTCAGAAGTACAATCATCACCCTGTCCTCTTTTTTATTATCCAGAAGCACATATTTTATAAAATTCTCTCCTCATATTCTGCCAATAAACATTTATTTATCCTAGCAACAATTTTTAGATGTGCTGTAAATATACTTGGCAAGCTAATGGATGCCCTTAGCCACTTTAAACAGCCACTTTCCACTTTGTTTATGTGTTTTGCACATGTGGAGAACAGCAAACAAGGTGGAGCAGCACATGCAGGTCACACAGTATTCATGCCCTTGGTGTCTAGGAAGTCCTGCCTGAGGACTTCTGTGAGGGCTCGTGCAGTCTGGGGACTTTTTGGTTTTCTTTTCTTTTTTTGTCTTTCTTTCCCTTTTGTGTGCAGTTTCCCAGTGTCTGTGAAATGAATGATCTGTGAGAATTTACCCCGTTGTGAACTTGGTTGAAATATGTAACATCTTGAAAAGTTGTTTTGATAAAGCGTGGGTCTGCAGAAACATAAGCGGTCACACAAATAGCAACTATCCCATGGCTGTGTTTCTATAGGAAGCTGGGCTATAGATCAACAACTGACATGGAACTGATTGAGAAAAATATCAGAGCACAGAAGCCAAAGGTGATCGTATCTTCTGTTCATCCCCTTTGTGATAAAGTCTGACCCATGAGAGGACACCATCCACACAACTAGCTAGTCTCCTGAACAGATCTCCAGCATCTCCCAATTCCTGAGGTTTAAAACCCAAATGACTTTCACATAGCTTCTATTAACATAGAATTAAATATTTCCTGAAGAAGCAGGCTGCACTGTGAGCTGTGGATCTAGCAGTGACCCTGCCCTCCCAAGGGTGGGTGTCCCACACAGATTCTCTGGTGGCTCATAAAGGGGAAGACATTCACTGATGCTTTNTCCAGCATCTTTCCTGAGGTTTAAAACCCGAATGACTTTCAAATAGCTTCTATTAACATAGAATTAAATATTTCCTGAAGAAGCAGGCTGCACTGTGAGCTGTGGATCTAGCAGTGACCCTGCCCTCCCAAGGGTGGGTGTCCCACACAGATTCTCTGGTGGCTCATAAAGGGGAAGACATTCACTGATGCTTTTCCCTCAATACAGGAAATAATATCATCTTTCTCATCAAGTAGCTAGCTATTTTCATACAGCTCATAAGAACTTTATAGATCTAAGTCGAATCCCAGAAGTCAAGTTAAAATGTATACATAGATATACACTTACACAAACAACAAAGCCATATGAACTTCATTTTCACAGAGAGCCAGGCTAAAAATTAACCCACATTATGTCCTTTCATGCTAGCCATGCAAATATGTCAATTCAACCAAATAAACCCTAACAGTTTGCTTGCACAGCAGAATGGTTTCCTTCCTATGAGAAGTGAAGGCTCTATGCATACCCCAGTTTCTGAACCAGTTTCCTCAAATAGTCCCAAAGCAATCTTTTCTCATAATGGTCTCTTTTGATTTAAAGACAATGAAGAGCACAGGTTCACAGTAGAAGAGATTATTCCTGCTCTAAATCAGAAGTGAATCCAATGGGATTTTTAGAGGACTTTTTTTACACAGGTGAAGGTGAATCTGTTTCTGTGTTAATGATCCTTGCTGAGTTTAATGATGAAAAGAACTGAATGGCAAGCTGGTGCAAAAGACTGAACATCTAAAAGTCCTCAGCTATTTCCAAAGCAGCTGCTTGAGTCCCTTCTTTGTGAATTTAACCATGCTGGGAAGTTGTCTTTGCTGTGTTTTAATATCTCTTTGACTATAGCTATGGATGTTAGATCAGTGGGATACTGCTGCCCTGCTTACTCAGAAATGAACCCAAACTGCAAAATGTAGGTCCAGGTATGGATCTAAGATTCAGGTTCTGGAGATCCTCAGGATATTTGGATCTGTGGTTTTGATCTCGATGCCATGAATAGAGACAAAACTCGAAGGAGCCAGGAGCCATCTTCTTCTGTGGCCCCGATTTCATGGGGGCAGAAGGGTTTACATTTTATGAGGAAACATCTGAGACTGTCACCAGACCAGGCTTCCCATGGCTGACCCGTGCTGCCATCATCACAGGCAGTGTGGCACACTTGTCTGTCCCTCTGTGCTCTGGCTCCCACACGACAGGGACAGAGCAAATGGGACAGCAGAATAAAGGAGCCAGCATGTAGATGGACCTTTCTTTGGAAAAAGCCCTGCAGTGGTTTGCACAATGTAACAAGTCCAAGCAGGTAACAGGAGAACTTGTGTTTTCCCCAAACACCAGGACAGTCATAATTACAGTCATATAAATCAATATGATGAAAGAAAAAACACATATTTCCAGATGCCCATGGTAAAACTACTTACTGTAAATCAGAGCCAGAGTTCTGTGTGTGGAAAACTCCTATAATTTGGGCCACAGCTGCAAAAAACGCTGCAAGAAAAGGCTCTGAGCTGGGACTTTGTTTTCATCAGAGTGTTCTGTTATGTCTCTTATTATTGTTTTATCAAAAGAAATTTGGGGTAGCAACATTCTCCTTTGCAACAGCCTTATTATTCATTTGGAAAAAATATCCCCCCACAAATGGTACTAAATTAATTGAATGATTACCTTTAATTGCCATTCACTGACTAAGCTATGTCAGATGGAAGGATTCCTATATTAAAATGAATGCTTTTGAAAAATACATCAAGCACATTGCTGTAGTTTGTCCTGCCAGCAGATTCCAACATTAATCCTTCCTCAGCGTTGCAGCAGAGAACTGAGGTCTCACCAGAATTTCAATAGCAGTCATTGCACAGTTAAACAACGAATCTTTCGTGAAAAAGCATCAGTACCTCATCTGCTGTGTTTTGGTTTGCAACAAAAAAAATGTCGCTTTTTGATCCTTTGAGACTTACCTTTTCATACCAGCAGGCTTTATATTATATATTTTTGCATAATTAATGTAGGCCATGATTCATGAATATATGAAGTAGCGATGGATTCATTTTTTATTGTTTACCCAGTTTTACAGCCTGAGCTCTGCTTTGTCAACAGGTTTCAGATCTATGACTTTAAGAGTGGTGAGATCTCTCACACTAATAGCTAATATGCAAATGTTACATACCTTCTTTACAGCTTCTAGCTATAGAGATACCCTCTAGAAAGATAAATGAGATGGGTTTTCTCAGTCGTCCTGATAAATGCTTAGAGATGGCTGCTGGTCATCTGACACACACAGCTTCAAAGTGCCTTCATACAAGTCAGTAGAAGTTCCCAAACCACTGTACCACAGGCTGCTGTCCTGGCCCCGCATGTTGCTTGTGCTCTGTGCTGAGCTCCTCCAGCCAGGACGGAAGTTTTACTCTATACAGCATGACCCACAATCTCCTTCCCATTGTTGTGGCAACATCTCCAGCTCAGACAAATCCATTCCAACCCACGCCACAAGCCTGCCATCTCTGCAGTAACTGCAGGCCATTGCAACTGAGTTAATTTGCCCACCGATGATTTTGTTTGTTTTGCTTTAATAGAATATTCCAGCGATAAATTGGTTTCAGACTAATTTTCTGCTCTATCTAAATTGTCATCTTGGGCTGGCAGACTGTGAACACCAGACAGAAGATCTTGCCCAAGAAAAATTCCTGCTAATATATCATCAGGGAGCCAAGCAAGATCTGCAAGAGCAAGCAAATGACCAGAAAGTTCCCACCTGTTCCCCTTTTTCCCACTGCCAGTGCCCCTGGGCTAAGGGGGCTCTCCCATCCCAGCAGCCCTGGACAGGGCACCCTCAGGGACTGCATGGTCTCTTGGTGGTTTTTGGGATGTCTGCTGTCCTGCTGGCAGCCCCTAAGCGGTGTTTCAGCTGCTTGCAAGATATTAACACTTACAGCAGAACACTGAACTGGGGTTTTTAGAACCTGTAGCCGAGGACTGCAGGTCAGTATGCTAGCATCTGAAGCTTTCCTTGCTGTGGTTTCTGTCAAAGGCAGTCCTCAGCACCTTCCATTTTTAAAGACAAATATGCTTTTCTTCTAAGCAAAAATCATCTGAAATTGTTTAAAATCTGAGTCTTATTTTGCCTGTCTTTTGCTAAGGAAATGTACATAGCACATCATCTATACAGAGTGAAAGTGAATACATTTTCACAGCCAGAGGTTCAAGGGCACAGCACACACAACTGTATTTAATTCAGATCACTTACATTATTAAGCACTCATGCCAGATCAGGAGCATTAACATTTTTTGATTCAGGCTGCAGAAAGCTAAATAATATGGCCAACATTTTCAGGCTTCAGTGTCTTAATTATCATGATCTACAGTCATCCCTGTGGAAAAGCTTGTTCAGAAGGAATAAGAGACGATCAAGACACTGAAACATAATGGGGTTCCATAAACAACACCTTAAAAACCTCCACAGATGTATTGGTATGTTTCAGGCAGCCTTTGCTTCTATAGCTCATGTGTATTCTGTTTAGATTCATCAAGTAGTTTTATATATTTAGGACATAGAGTGCATTGAGTATATTTACTGATAAGGGGGACAGTCCAACTCCTGTTGCAGATGTTTTGTGAGCTTCTCTTGGAGAGAACTGAGACATTTGCTTCTGTATCTAACTACGTATTAACAGTCTCATTTCAGAGGCACTCCAGTCAGAATACTGCCTGAATATTCGGTATACATTAAACCTGATTTTTGAGCAGGGTCTGTTACAAGACATGTTTTTTTGGCAACAAAGTCTGAAAAGCTTCTTTCAAAACCATTTCTTTACCCTAGGGCCCCAGCTTGAGCATCATATTATATCCAGATATCTACAGTTTGCATTAATAGTTTCCTAATCTAAATTATCTTAATTAGTTAATCTTACTAATTAGTAAACTGTGCTAGGAATTCTAGCTGTTCTAGGAACCTAATCCTGTTCATGTACTGAAATAAGGAGATTTTGGTCATACTCCTATTGAATGTAAGAAATCTGCGTAGAAGAACAGTAACGAACAATCAGGCCTAGTATCAAATAACAGATCTACTAATGAGTAATTGCATAATAGCTGACATGAGTAAAACAGGGTTTTACAAACCCACTTTTGCTATAGACAGCAATGACTCTAATAGAGTGTTCTTTTCAGCCTTTTTTTGGTGTAATTATTCACACTGACTACTGAATTTGGGTATTTTTATTTGAACAAATGATTCATTAAAACAATTCATGATTGTTTAATTACCCTGGGATAATAATAGTCAAGATAACTGAATAACATTCAGGTAATTATGTATTGGTCAATTTTTTATTCCTGCTCCCAATTACATCAATTGTGAATCCATCTTCTTTGATTTGTTTGCTCTCTCATAAAATTAACTCAGAAAAAACATAGAAAGAAGCATCTTGCCTCAGAAAAGAAGGAAAGAAATATCACCCTTTTTTTCTACCTACTCCCTAGTATTTTAGTAGGAAGCAGCATTTAAAATCAAACTGTAATTAAAGCACAGTTCATGAAAGGAGTGTACTCAGCCTTATGTTTCTGGAACTATACTTCAGCCATGCAGTAATAGCCAAACCAATGTATTATTTTATCAGATAAAAGTCACTAAACTGAAAATCTTGCTCTGAAATGTATAATGTGGTTTTATATATATTTATTTTTACATAATTTACAGGCAATAGGATATTCATGTAGGTTTAAGAAGTTCCACTAAAACAATTGAATTATAAAGCTTGAGCATGTTCAACATGTCATGTGCAACAGGCATGAACCTATTCTGTGTTTTATTGCACTAGTTACAATGAACACTGTATTTACAGCTTTCTTTTGAATGTACATTAAAATGATACTGAACAGAAGCAGGTAAAGCAGAAATCCTAGTTTCCAGGAAAATTTAAAAAAACCCAAACCCAAAAAAAATACAAACAAAAAAACCTCCCCAAACACCCAAACCAAAACAAAAACCCAAACAAACACTAAGAGAGAAATATGAGTTAGTTGTAACAAAGCCTCGAAGCCGATATAGAATCCAAGTTAATGATATCCTGTAATGTGATCCTGAGTGGACAAGGACAGCTGCTCTCAGCACCTTAATGAACCATGTGCGTTTGCAGATCACTGATTAGCAGAACTTGATACTGGTGGGCACAGACAAGTCCTAACACTATTTGAAATAGCTCTGGTGGTGTTAAATAACAGGGATCAGTTACCATGTGATTACCTGTCTGCAATATTCCCATTTATCTTCATTATGCCGCTGCTTTTCTCTGAGATGAAGGTGAGAAAGGCTTGTCATCTTTGATACTACGCCTGTTGCAGAGAGATGCAGCCATGGCCCTGCTGCCTCCTGTGATGCCCCCTGGGGCAACTAGTGACTCTATCCAAAATGCNTGCTGCTTTTCTCTGAGATGAAGGTGGGAAAGGCTTGTCATCTTTGATACTACACCTGTTGCAGAGAGATGCTCTGCAGTGGAGAGCAGCCCTGGGCACAGCCATGGCCCTGCTGCCTCCTGTGATGCCCCCTGGGGCAACTAGTGACTCTATCCAAAATGCACAGAAGAGTTTCTTCTTGATTTATGGCAATAGTCACTGTTTATTGGGGGTGGGATGAGTGGAAATATGGTCCCATGCAAATGACAGTTAAAGGCAAAGGTGTTCAATTTCAAGCAAAGGGATGTACTGAGACCAGCAATTGTAGTGATGCCAATGGGTCAATCCAATATTCTCTATTTATGTATCTAGCTTCTGCACCACTTCCTTGATGATATTTCAGTCCAGTCTGCGTAACTTGAATATCTAATTTCCATTAAAAAACCTGAGGTAGCTGCTAGATACATGCATCCATCTGCAGTGCAGTTTGCCTAACTCTCTCCTTAAAGGTATAATAATGTAAAAATAACTCACTGATCTTTGCATAACAATAAGAGAGTAAAGCATGCATCTATCTGAGTGATGTTGAGCTGATAGGTAGTATTTATGGCTGGTCTTCAGCTGATGATGACTCAACATGTAAAATGTTGCTAAATGCAAACTGATCTTGCTAGACAACTCTAGTAATCTAGTCATTCCAGATATTCAGGGATGAAGGAGTTATCCAGGGATGAAGGATGGAAACCTCAGCCCTGGGAACCTTTTTATTTCACTTTTTAAAGTGTGACTAAACTAGTCTCTGTCATTAAGACTTTTCTTTTAAAACCCAAGTGTGACTCTAAATTAGTGAGCTTTCCAGGCACTTTCCTTCACCTGGGTTCTCTCAAAATGCATTGTTCTGCAGCATTTGTTGCCTGTAAGTCATCAACTTGGTCCTGTGTACATGTACAGCCTTTCATGTCCCAGAGAAGATGCCAGTCTTGTGGCAAAGCAATTCTGATCAGTGAAAATGAGCTCACTTGCAGCATCATCTATTGGTCCCTGAATCCCCATTTCTCTTGACTTTCACTTCCCAAACTGGCTGATCAAAATGAGTAACACCTGCACTGATATCCTTGTGATAATGGTCATTTTAAACCCACAAATACCAAGAATCAAATAATTATGGCTGAAATCAAACCTGTACAGCAAAAACACATTCCAAACTTGCACTTCTGTTACTCTGCTATTTTTTTCACTCCATTTAAATTTAAATATCTTCTAGTAACACTGACTGCTATAAAAAGCCTTACATACAGAGGTAGAAAATCCATTTTCTGAGTTCATTTGTCTTCATTTGCATTTTGTTGNCTTTGCTATTTTTTTTTCACTCCATTTAAATTTAAATATCTTCTAGTAACACTGACTGCTATAAAAAGCCTTACATACAGAGGTAGAAAATCCATTTTCTGAGTTCATTTGTCTTCATTTGCATTTTGTTGGATCTTCTTAAACATTCAGTGTTTCCTTTTATAAATTACTTGTAGAACAGGCTGGGTTATTTTTTTCTGATCAGATGGACAGAGGGCATAAAGGAAGTTTTCTGGGAGCAGTTACTCTTCTGTGGCTAAAACATCCATTTCTGGAATGTCTGGAAGAAAAGCCTTCCTACTGCACTTTGGACATGTAACTCAGCATAAAGAGAAAGGGTTATGCTACTGGCCAGCAGTCCCATTTCAGGTTCTCTTACCATACCTTTCACAGTGTACCATATCACAATGTACCAATGTCTTCCACAATACACCATTCATCCATTTCTAGGAAATTAATCTTGTCCAATGAGCCCATCTTGCTGGATGGAGGATGCCAGATGGCTTTATATGCCTAAAAATTTATGTTCTGAAATTAAAGCTTGTATTTCCCTGATTCTTGCATTAATGTTGGTTTCATAAACAGTTTAAACATATTACCTTAGTTATATCTAACGTAATCCTACTATGCAAAGTTAAAGGAACATCTTAACAGTCAATAAGTTTAGCTTGGGTTTCCTCCTGCTGGCAGCTGCCAGCTTGTATTTAATGTTCTCCCTGGGATATTCTATCTTTCTTCTTCTAAGGTGCTAACAAAGTGGGATTTCAATAACATTTTTCTTCAATCTTTAAAGAAAATCATATTTTCAGTGATGACACTAAGTTTGGGGATGCTAATATTTGTCTGGGGTCCCTTTCCAGTTACAGAAAGCAGCCTAGGTGAAAAATTCAGCTGCCTATTTATGATGGGATTCATTTGCCTTCATCTTAGACTTCTAAGTTAGGTGTTTATTATCTGTCAGTCATTAAGGTCTCTTAATAGTCAATGGGAAGATACAGGCACTTCCAGAGGTTGATTTAATCTATCCTAAAACCGGTATTTAAGACAGGGAAGATGAATTGCCCTGTGGAGGTCCTATCTCTCCTCAATGACTACAGCAGCCTGAAGTAATTTGTTCGTAGGATCTGTACAACAGGACCATGAAGTATGCTCTGTCATTAATTCCAGAATAAAGGATTCATTGAGAATGATGTGGCTAGGGTGAACGGAAAGTATAGCCAGGCTTTTCAAATCACACACAAGGAAAATTTAAGCAGTAGTCAATGAGGTACTTCAGAAAACGGCAAATGGAATCTAATTCTGAGGGTAGACAATGGTGGGGAGAGCTCAGCACTGAGCTGACAGAAGTTGAGCCTTTGGCTGTTAGGAAGTGTGGTGTCTTCTTTCTGATTGCTTTAATTTTACACCTTATATCCTGAAGAGAGGTAGTTAATTTTTTTACTTCCCTCAGTCACAGCTCATTTAGGAAAACCTCCATGGAACTGCAGAACTAGAAAATGCAGAGAATTCTCTGACAAATTGGAGCCCTCAGCTGTCCTCTCCACATGTCATAATCGTCACTTTTTAGCCACCATTGCAGGAGAACCATGTGGGACAGCACAGAGTCGGGTGACCACAAATGCAGATGTCCCCTTCTGTGCTCTCTTTACCTAACCAATCAGTTCCTCATTTGCTCAGAGACTGAAAAAGAAAGAAACTGAAAATAAAGGGCAGGAAGAGGACTGATTAATGCTGAGGCACAGTGGGACTGAACACCACAGACAAAAGACCTATTCCCAGACACAGGGAGTGGAAGGAAGCCCTGCTGACTGAGACAGGGTAAATAGGACCTCCTTCAGCAGAGACCTCCCATCTGCAGGTGGCCACCAAGGTTGCAGATACCCAGAGGATACTGGGAGTCAGTTCCCAGGGATGGATAAAACACCCTGTGAGTAGTGTAGAGTAAAAGGGCAAAATTAATATTTGAAAGGTGAACTTAATTGAAGAAGTTGGAAGAAGAATTAGTTGATTTTACTTAGCTAATAATTCACTCTATTTTTATCAAACCAACAAGCTTTGATTAAATCATATTATTTTAAGATAGTAGAGATAATCTAGAGTGGATGGTGCCATTTTGGGTAGGTATCTTTTGTGCTGCACGGAAATTACATTACTCATTCACTTGGGAGTATATCTTTAAACATGGTTGTAATCCAATTATTCGATCTAAACATTGGCAGTGAAGTTGTTGAAGACTAAAGAGATAATTTTCTGGAGGCCATAACCACATTCAATTTCTGATTCTTGAGGCAGAAGAGACCTTTTATAATCTTCAGTGTTGGCTTTAGCAAAGTAAAAGGTATTTGTGTATACCAAGCATATGATTTCAATCACAGGAATTACAAAAGAGCTGTGAAGTATCTATAAAGATAAAAGATAAGTGATACATTCAGTATACCCAATCAATAACGTAATCTCTCTCACCAGGTCTAAATCAGACAACAAACTCCAAGAGCAATATCTAACTCTTGCTTTAGCAGTGATAAAGACTCAGAAAGGAAGTGGCATGCATAAACCACTGCTTTATCCTGTTACCGGAGGCAGTGAAAAGCCTAGGATGTGTATATCCCACCTGGAGAAGAAGATGTGCTTTCTCTAGAATCTTCTATGATTGCAGCAGCATAAGAGATCTGGTCCTGTGCTGCTCTATCTTCAGTCTGTCTGTCTCTGCAAAGAAAGACAGTCCTACAGAGCAGGCTGTGCTGAATTCAGCCTTTTTGAGGGTAACCATGCAGGTGACTCTCCTGGGCTCCTGGATGTACTTGGCAGATATAAGTGAGGGTTGGAATTAATCTGACTTAAATACTTGCCTTTACAGTGTGGATGCATTTGCCCAAGCCAGTCTCAATTTACAAAAATGCAAAAAAACATCCATTTTGTAGGGTCAGTGTTTAAAACTCTGAAGTGAAATTAAGCATATATAGGTTCCATTGCTATTAATGGCATTGGTGACCACCTCAATGTAAACATCTGTATTTAATCATAAGCTTTCTTTCCCCATTTGTAGTACCACAAAACCTGTGGGACAAGGCTACAACTTTTGCCCTGTACATGTGTCTTAAAGCCTTCTCCAGCATCAGTGCAAAGGAGCTGGAAATCTACCTTAGTGGGAAGACTGAAGATAACATTTACCTGCAAAACTCCCAGACCATGAGGAAAACAGGGCAGCTTCTGGTCTGGTTACATACTGTTCTAGTGAGCTTAGTTGAAACACAGACCTTAAAGTATAAGTGCAAGCTAGCATAAACTGTTTTGAGGTTGCTTTGTCTTTCACTGGGAGCCAAAACCACCATTGTTTCCCTGGAGACTGCTGACTTGTTTAAACTGTCTTAAAGAGGGTCTGCACAAAGTACCGCCACTGACCTCTGGCCACTGTAGGAATACTCCAAATACAAAATCAGCTGCTTCTTCTGCAGCCCTCAAGCACCAGGCAGGCAGACTGTGACATCCTCTGTGTTTTCTTCATCTGAAGGAAGCCTTGGAGAAATGTCTAAGATCTAAGTGAGAAGCTGCAGTGCTATCCCTAGAACAGACTCCCATGCTGATGAAAAATTTGCCTTGTTATCAGTCCTGTAAAGAAATTAAAGTCATGAACAGAACTTTGAAATAGCAGGATCCTGCTTTTAATATTTAGATGCTATCATTGAAACTCACTGTATTGCTACCCAAGACAGCTCTGTGATAACTGCTCCAATTCAGCAGCTTTGGCTACGAAGATATGCAAAAACAAGGAGCAGAAATGAGTCAAGATGCTGAAAAGTCTCATAAAGAGTATCTTTTTCAAACCACTACCCTTGGGTTTTAACCTATGCCCATTTGTCAGTAAGAAAATGCCACTTGATCTCAACAGGAAGAGGAATAGCCCATAAAGCAATCTTTAGATCTGAATGAAAACACAAACCACGGCATATTTTCAACTTTAGACCTATTGCAAGGCCATTGCAGGGTATCTGATAATGGCATTTATGTTTATATAGTCCATTGTTTTTCCTGTGCTGCAAACTTTCCACTCGACAGCCCTGTTTCCTGTTTCCCATTATGGAAGTCTCCGAAGGGGGTTTCCTTCTGTTTTTCTTATGGTCAAAAGGAATTTCATAAGTACAAGTCAAGTTTCTTTTCAGTGCTACACGTGCAGAATGGAATCTGAAAGCTCCCAGCATAATCATCTCCAGCATGTACATAGTTAGTGCTACACATAATCCACATCTGGGTCACAAAATCTCTGAAACACTTCCAGGAATATTTAGACAGCCATAATGCAACACGTTGCTGTATAAGGGAGAAATAGAGCTAACCTCAACGTCAAGGTTATAGCTTTTGAGAAACACAGCAGCTCCCTTCAGAACTTTGCAGCTCACCTTCTGGGTCCTGACTGCCATCAGTTTAAGTACCATTAATATTTTCCTTTCCACTCAAGCCCAAAGACACATCTGAAAACAGTTTACATCCCAACATGCCTTATACTGCTGATATTTAAGTCTAAACTGTGTATAAAACTTGGTGCATGTGTAACCCATATATTTTAATTCAAGAGACTGTCTTGGCACCTTTTTCTGCTACAATCAGCTCAGAACCCCAGGAAATAAAATATGGTTGAAACAGAACTAGCAGGCAGGCTGCATTACAGTATTCATTTCAGAGTTAAAACACATTTCTAGATTAGATCTGGGCTTGGCTCTGTGCTGCAGCAGTGCCTTGTGTGTAATATAGGATCTATAAACTACTTTTTAACCACTGCTTATGGCATAGACCCCATAATGATATAAATGCTACATGAAGCCTTTCAAAATATTCTTTTCAGCATAATTTACTTAAATAGTGGGTTAAGGATGATGCACATCAGTAGTAACACAACAGCAGGCATTACCTGTAGCCATCAATCATACTAGCTATTATTGTAATTCCTTAGCAAGATTTTTTGAGGAGTAAGGATAAAAAGGTGGTTTGGTTTTGATGCATTTTCCCTTCATACACATGTATGTGTTTCACCAGTTATTTGTGCCAAAGAATTCCTTCATTTTGCTGTTTTAAATCCCCCAAAGGGATCTAACCAGAAAAGATTGTCTGGATCTATGTTAATCTGCTCCATCCTGCCATTGCCTTTGAACCTTCTAGCTGGAAATTTGCCTTCTAAATTGCTTTTATTACCAATGACTCTCTCATTTTTTGTCACTACCCATATAGGCCCACTGGTGAGTCCCTGTGCAGACTTTCTTCTGCAGAAAAGATGCGAATCTTTCAGCAGGAGAGGTTTGGGGTTCAGTCTCTGGTGATGATGGGAAGTATCCTGTCAAAGAGCAAACGCAATAGTGCTCACCCACTGTCCATCTGTGTTCACCTCTGTTGTTGTCAGGTTTGCACAGTAGCCTGCAAACAAAGAAGACCTTGGATGGGCCTCTTTCTCTCTGCACATTACAAAAGAGCCTAAATAAGTATCCTAGATGAGACACCTACCTTGCAGATTGCTGAAGTTCAGTGAGTTGGTTTCCCTCCATCCCCCTTCCCCCCTCTCCCCCCAGTTTCTAATACTCAGTCTTCTCTTATTTTCCCTTGCTCTTTGTATGCCAAATGATGCAAATACTTCTTGGGGGAACAGGAAGAAAACCCTTTGGCTGTTGCTTGCTCTCTCCGCCATGAGAGATACACTGTGGTATCAGAGATAGCACTCTGCTTCATAGTGGCCTGGACAGGGCAGAGGTGATGTTACTGTTTACTTATTTATTTTGTTTCTTGCTAAGCTTTGTGTATTGTTAGTGCCCTGACACCGACTACTCATCCAGCAGACATACTTTCAGAATTTTTCCTTTTCTGAATCTATTCCTTTTTTCCCCCTGCCTTTGTGTAGAGGATATGTACTGGCTTTGTGGAATCCCTGTAGCAAGTTGTGAATGATGTATGAACTGAAAAATCTTTGCCTGGTACACAGTAGGAATACAGAAAGCGCTGTGCAGTCACTGCTGTGCTGTGCTATTTTTTTATATATATACAGACACACAGTAGTCATCTTATATTCATTTTGACAAGCCCTTTATGTCCAGACACCTTGGGATGGGATGGCTTGTGTGCCATTGGCCTGCACTGGAATACATATCAGGGAGATTTTTGTGCATAATTGTTCCCTGTGCTGTGCTCAGAAGAAACTGGTGAATTCTGCTTTTGCTAATATGCCAGCCTGAGGTTCCTCCTCAGTTCATATTTCAGGCAGCAAGTATACCTGGAAGCATTGCTAAGATTTCTGTATTTTTCAAATGTATGCTCAGACAGGGACTTGAATCCTAGACACTGAGCTATGAACATGGGGACATGGTCATTGTTTTAATTGGCATGGACCCTTATCTATCCCCTGCTTACGACCTATTGAGGACTCATTTGTTTTGTTTCCTTTGGGCATCGAATCCAGCTTAGCTAGTGGAAACAATATGGAATACCCAGTAGAAATGTAGGTGCAAATCAGAGAGGAGATTTTTCCTTTCTATTTTAATGGCTATGAGATTCATACTCCTCCTCAGACACCTATTGCTAACTTAGCTTTTTGATTTCCCTTGCTGCCATACCTGAAAGAGGCTGCTTTGCACTAAGATCTTTCTGCAAGACACATAACACCAAAATAAATCTTATTTAATTTCCCCCAGTTATACAACGTGGGGATGGCTAATGTGGGATGGCTCAGCGTTGTTCCCTCTGTGGTCACACACCACATGATTATTGCTTGAACCTGTTGTTTGATTCCACCTGACTGAACAGATTGAATTTTACGAGCACTGGCTGGTGAGACTACAATTTAACTTTAATTTCCCTAAGTGTAGGTTTCTCATTAGTAATAGATACTGAAGTCAAAGCAAAGGCTCGTTTTGTTAAAAGCTAAGAGCTTAGGGAAGAAGCCGAGGTGGCTGAGTGAAACAGCAGGATCCTGGGTTACATTGAATAAATCACATCCCTGCTCTGAGCCTCAGTTTCCTAATTTGAAAATAGGGATAAACTGGATAGCTCTTCAGTTCTGGAGTCTGGCAGGTGAATAGGACAGAACAAAAAGCATGTGCTTGTGTAAAGTATGGGTAAAAGGAGAAGCAAACAGGTGAGACCACAGAGGGAGAGAAGCACAAGCTGGAGAGAGGGATATACAGGCCACCTAGAGACCAGGTGTTGGAAATCCTCATGAGGATTTATGAGGCAGGAGGCGAAGGTTTGCAAGGGGAGGTGGTGCACAGCCAGCCTGGCTGCAGAAGCCCCAGAGAAGACAGGTAAATCTCCATGCACAGGGAGCTTTTCCCTCAGGGAAAGAAGACAGGAAGATAAAAACCAGAAGTAGCTACAGCTGAGCCCGCCGCTTTGCCCTGGGCATCCCTATGCCCCATCCCTAAGCCATGGGGAGACAAGAGAGGGATTCTGAGTGAGGGGCAAAGCTGCTGCAGCCCAGACTGTTGGGGTTGCACAGGGAGATGTCGGGAGACTGTTCTTACTGCAACAGCATAAAAATGGTTACCAGAGACTGCTGTTTTGTCTTTTTCTGTCTCTAGTTCCCCCCAATAAAACAGACATTTACAGTATGCCCAAAATACTAGCCTGTTTACAAGAGATTTTTCATTATTGCAAATAAAGAGTATCCTTGGCAGTATTTCTTTCCTATTCTTAGCAACCAGTTGCTGAACCCCACCCCAGAGTGTGCCATGTCTGATCTTCCCCTGTACTCATGTCTGGACAAACGAAGCTGATTCCTGAGCTTGTGAACACATTGAAACTGTTGCTGTATTCACTGCAGCCTTGGCAGAAATAAATTGGACGAAGGCAATACTCCTGACCATGCTTTCAGCATAATTCCTTCCTTTTCACTAGAGAACCCTGACGCGGTTGTGTCCTAACCTTTCTTTGAGTCAGTTCTCCTGCTGAGGAAGTTAAACAGTGAAGAAAGGTTTCTGCACTTGCTTGAATTCAGCAGAGAGTGGCTAATGAGCCCTCCTGATCCTCTGTGCTTCTGGGGTGTGTGGACACAGCATCAGCAGCTTTACCTGAGCTGTGGGGATCTGGAGCTGCCCTGCACGCAGCACCCCATTCCAGGATGCATGGTGGGATGGAGAGCCAGGGGCTCTCCTGTGTCCAACAAAGCCAGCACGCTCCTTCCTGCACCCTGCAGAGGGGTCATCTCCTGCCAACCCAGGATGGTCATCCAGCTGCATCCCAAGGCAATTGGCTCAACTTCCAGACGCTGTGGCCAGCCCTGGGTACCTCAAACTGCCTGGGCAACATCTGCTGCACTGCACAGCAGGTGTGCCTTACACATAGTTTTGTAACAATATTATGTCAATCTGTACGTCTTTCTGACTTTTTATTTTTGCTCTGTTTTATGCTCATAAAACTGGATATGATACTCCCTACCGACTAGATGATTAATGTTTGGCTCAAGAGTAGCCTATAAATTGTTTCTGGATGCTTACAGGAAAGCGCTCTGAAAATGTTTCTAGGCAATTGGAATGTTCTGGAAACTTCTGATTTTTGCTATCAAAATATGTTAAAATTGACTATGATAATATGGTCTGCATTTCATTAGTGCCCCTGAGGTTTTCTTGCCATTTTACTTTTTAAGAGTTTAAAACTACTATATCCAAGTCTCTACCACCCAATTTTTATTCATAGACTGAAAGAAAAAAACAAACTCTCCTGTTTTTTCAGTACCTGATCAGTTTCTCAGCTTGAATGAATGACTTGAGTAAGTCCAAATGAAGAAAAAACCCTTCTCTGCACCTGTGGAGAAGCTACAGCTGGCAAAAGCAAACATTTTTCCAGGTGTTCAGTCACCAACTTCCTGCTACTGAATAGTGGGACTCTTAAAATGTCAAGAATAAATATTCAAGACTAAATATGCTTAACTCAAGTATTATTTTTAATTTAACATGAAATGGCCTTCAGTTATTTCAGTAATCATAGGCCTTTGTACAGGGTAACCTAATTTCAGAGTTAATTTTACATTATTTAAAAATGCTAATGAGTCAGTATTAGCAACACTTACACACAGACCCTTTCATAATCATTTCTGAATACTAATTTTTGCACCCTATGGCTATAGAAAAAGTTGATTAGAAGTTTTCCAACTGCTAAATCATATCAGGAGAGTACAAGTGAAGTTAACTGTTCTTTTCAATGTTAGAATAGCAAAAACTGTCATTACCAAGTAAATACAATGCGATCAGAAGCTGGAAAGTTTGTGCCCAGTAGGCATTTTATTTAAATATATTTTTATAATTTGCTTTTTAAATCACTTTATGCAAAATATTTGAGCCCCTGCTCTAAAGCGAGGGCCTGGTCACACTGCTGCTCCCTACTGGGCTGGTACTCTTCTCTCCCAGGTGATAGGGTCTTTTTGTCACCAAACAGCTGGAGAATACTGATGCAGGGAGGAAAAGTAAAACTATCTATACTGAAATTACTTTCTAAAGCTGACATAGGGATAAATGCCTGGCAATTCAATATGTCTGCTTTGGAAACTGCATGGCATGCTATCAATGAGGCTGTCATGAGCAGTCCTAATCAGCTCCCTTTTATTGTCTGAACCCACCTGCTAACAGACGTTTTAGTGCTGAATCTTCATATGCAGGAAAACAAAACGTTGCTCTCTGCAGAGGGGAAGCAATCAGACTGAATCTATGCTACCACAAACAGAGCTTTGTCATCAGAAAGCACAGAAAAGGGGATGCTGGGCGCATGTACGACTACTATGCAGTGTTTCAGGATCCGGGGCAGCAGAGCATTTTGATGTTCACCAAGCTGATTAGCAGGGTTCTGAGAGTGAGTTGTGCCACCCAGTCAGACCCTCTGCTGCCTGGAGTAGAACTGCTGCAGTAGAGCAGTGTGCCTCACACAACCCACAATGGCTCATACTCTGCGCTTGTGTGCAAGCACTTCTTGCACTACTCCGCAGTGATTACTTACAGATATTTACTTTAGCACATGGCATATAGAACATTAAAAGGGTTTTGAAAATCTACCAGTTTTTCAACTTCTGAAGGATTATTAACTTCAAAGTCTGAAGAAATGTCGTCCTCCTATGCTGGGAAATGCCAGCAGCTTTTGCATATCCCCACCGCAGTACCAAGAAACCCCCAGCAGAGAGGAACGATTACTGCCTCCATGGTGTAAGGATGGCTTTTGATCTCCTAACATATTGGAAATTACTTAAAGGTAAGCCATCTGCTAGCTGAGGAACAAAAATAGATTACATCACACCCTGCTAGAAAGATTGTGTTAAATCCTGTGTATCAAGGCTTTTAATAATTCTAAATTAAGTCAGCTAATAGGATTAGGTACACATTTTCCTTAGGCTCCTTTCACCAACTACTCACAAAAAACTTGGGGTTTTGGTGGAGGTCTGTAAAATTCAGGCTCTCTCCACTGTGAATAAAGAGTTCCTTCAAAAATGAAACATTCCTTCAGATCACAATTGCTCTCCAAAAACACTTCCAGTAAGAGAGCAGCTCAGTGCATGGGGAGTGGGAAGAGCTCAACCACTTCATTTTTTGTTAATATTGCACTGTTAACTGCAAATGTTGGATTGCTTTGTTAGGGTACTGCAACTACCTATATATGGTGCAATCAGTCTGTAAAAATCATTCCAGAAACTGTTGAGAGTCTTTAATTTTCCCTTCGTTTTTAGGTAGTTGGCCACTTAAGAAAGGTGGGTCAGGCCAGTTCTGTTTACACTTAGAAGAAATTTTGGCTAGTATTGTTTGTGATTAGGAGAGCATAAACCTCACTATTTTGGCTTTGACTCCTTTCAGAAAAAGATGCTTATAAGACAGTCTTCCCACACTCCTTTCACTGGTACATCCTGCTGGTTTCCTGGCAATCTGTGAATCATGGAGTACAATAGCTGGAACCTAAAGTCTTTGGGTTTAATAGCACTTAGTGGACACTTTCTTTCATTAATTTGTGCAATTATTTTGGAAGCTCATTCACAGTTTTGGCTTCTGTACCATACCTTGGTGATGAGTTTCATGATTTATGTCTGCGTTGTCTGGTTGTTGTTCTTTTTGAACTCATAAAGGGGGACAATTTACTGACTACTTTTCTTGCCAGAGTTAAAGAATTTGAACTCATGTTTGTATGGAAGATAATTTGTTCACATCCTATTTGGAACTTGTTCTTTATACTTGCCATTAAGTTTTGTGAATTTATGTAAATTTTATTGTCTCTTCATCAAAACATAAAAAAAAAAAAGATTTTATTTTTTTTTCTTTCAGGTGGTCTAGAATTTACTACTGCAGATTTTTAATATGATGGAAGAAGGCATGCTTGTTACTGTTAAGAAATCCTCCTTAGCCAACAAATATTCCTGGCTTTACCACGGATTGGTAGTTAACATACTCAACTGTTCTAAGTGATATCTTCCTCTATGAGTAATTTATTTCATTTCAAAGCAAAGCATCTCCTCATAATATAAAGTCATAGGAATCTGGAAACATATCACTTAGAAGCAAGCCCAGAACGTATGGTTGCTGTGCACTGCAAGAAATTAAAACATAAAACAATTGTGGCCCCATGCTACAGAACAAAAACTTCTGGGAAGAAACTCGATGAGTTCCATTATCTCCGACACAGCTGTAGTCACTGGGATTACTCGTGCTCAAGGTTAGGTATGTATTTTTTTTCTATATGTGATTCCCAGAAATAATCACTTGTCTTAGATCAGCTTGGAAAACTAAGGCCACAATCATATGATTATGGTTTTACACAAAAGAAGTCTTTTCCATTTCTAATGTCAAATACACCATCGTGTAGATTTAGAGCAAAACCAAAGGACAAGGTTGTCAAGTATGCGATTATATTAAAACAACAATAAGAATCCCCTTCAACTTTTGCATTCTGGCAGTTATTTCTGGAAGTTCAGTTCAGTAGAACTGGTGAGGTTGACTGGTCAGGGAAAAGTGAGGTGCTTTATATTTCATTAAAAAGGAAAATGAAGCATAACAGAGCAATACAAACATTTTAAAATAAGATATCCAGCAGCATATCTCCTATTTACTGAAAAATGTACAATTATTTTTGCAACAAGCAAAGCACACCACTCTGGATTTTTTGGATGTTGAACTTGCATGCAGCACACACTGCACAAACATGCATCGCATACCTAAATATTCTATTTATATGTAAGCTAAGTAACCCACAGAGAGATGAGGAACAAGTCTCACTGCAACTCAGCCAATCTGATAATGCTGGCCTTCAGACATCCCTTTGTGCCACTAAAGAGCAGTTTCTTTTCCATGTCCTTTCAGTCCTTGCCTTTTCCAATATGAAACTCTCAACAGTATCCCTATAAAAGCTGAAAAGGAGAGAAGAATTGACTTTGGAGTTCCTATACAAAGACTGATCCTCATTTCCATCTACCAGCTGCCTACCCCATGGAAATGTTTAGAGTCCTCAAGCACCCTAGTTTCCAAACCCTGCATGTGTTTAGCACACAATAAACACTAAATAACTTAAAAATATAAAGATGACCCTACTACTTCAGATCAAATGTATCAATCTAACTCCATTTTCTGCCTCCAGAAGTGGACGTATGCATGTGCCCACGGAGGAATAAGAGCTAGTCAAGTCTGTACAATACTTTGCACTAAGCCTCACGTCCAGCTTTCAGCTATTTTCAACTCCATTTGTCTGCATTGCAAGCCCACTAGTTCTGGCATTAGGAAAGTCTGTGAAGAAACGTTATCTATATCTTGATGACTCTGGCAATTTCATAGATCAAAACCTCTTTTCCAGACCTTGTTGCCTAGAAACTGATTTATATGTGCTGCATCCATTTTAAGACAAAGAGATCACAGCTTTACGGAATCTTAGGTCATCAGTAGATCATGGCTCTATACAGTGGTGTAGTGATGCTCTCTGTTCTACTATTTAAAAAAAATAACGTTTGACTTCCTTTTTTGTTCACCATTTAATATTTATACGACATTTTCATAGTTATCTTCTCCCTTTGCACCTAGGTCTCACTCCTGACTGATGAGATTTATTTTCTAGAAGTTAGAATTTTTCCATGAACTTCATTAACAGTGAATTTCCTTCACCGTTCTACTGCCTACTTTGTTTAGTGACATGAAGACCTCCACATTTGGCCCTTGTCCTTTGATGTTCTGGGTAATTAAGTATGATTAGCAAACTTGACCCCAGTGCTCATCCCTTTTGAAGGACATTTGAAATATACTGAAGTCCCTGCAGAATTCTTCTGGTGATTTCACTTCAATGTGAAATTAAACATTTACTCCTACCTTCTGTTTTCTGTCTTTCATTCCGATATTCATCTAAACAAAAATTCCCCTTTAGGCCACAGATGTTTAACTTTCTTAAAATCTTTACTGAGGGATTTTGTAAAAAGCTTTTTGGAAATCCAAGTAGACCTTCCCTACCAGATCACCCTTATCTACACAGGTTTTTATTTTTCAAAGCACTCTACATTTATAAAGCAATACTTCTATGGAAATAGACATGGAGTAGTTCCAGATGTGCATTATTTCTGTTCTTATTAAACATGCTACTGATGTGCCCTGTATAGATGTCAGTCTTGCAGGCCTGCAGTTCCTCAGATCTTCCCTGGAATAAGTTCTAAAAACTGACATTCTATTTGGCACTCTTCAGTCCTGCTGCTAAGGTAATTCCAGGCAAGAAATTACACACCTTCACTAATAACTCAGCTATTGCATCCTCGCACTGGTCTAGAACAACTGAGTGAATAACATCTGCTCTTGGCAATTTTTTTTACTGCTCAATTGTCCATTTGTTTGTTACCCTTTTCTGCAGTCATTTCAATATCAAAGAGATAATCTACTCATTACCCAACAAAAATAATACTCCTGAGTGGGAACATCCTTAGTTTCTTCTATAATGAACACTGATACAAATAATTCATCTAACTTCTCTGAAGTGATCTTTTCCTTCTGTATTATGACCATCAAGTAGTCCTGCAGGCTGCCTGGAAAGCCTACTGCTTAAAAAAAATATTTTTAAGAGTTTTGCTGGCCATACTGAATTTTTATATTCAAACTTTCGAACTACCAGAATTTATTATTGATCTTTCCTTGTCTGGATATGACTTCAGGTGCCTGTCTTTGAATTTGGGCCAAATGGCTAAATCAACAAATGGCTTTATGCCACTAACTGCTACTTAGGTTTCTAAATCCAATGTTTATATAGTCCCAAGACTGTCAAAACTCCCACTGTATTGCTGCCTACCATTTTAACTCATCCTTACTCTCAGGTTTTATATCACCTAACTGTAAACATTTGCAATGCAGATGTTTACATCCAAGATAGTCATCCTCAGTTCCTCTTGTGCTCAGCAGAGAGAAAAGGGAAACTCTGAGGAATGATTCATCTGACCCACTTTAGAGGTCTACAGTACATCTCATGGACTATACACTGAGACTGCAGTGACAAGCTCAGATGTACCTGCTGGCACAGTAGGTGATTCCATTTAGACAGATGAATTGAAACCCCAGTGTCAGAGGAGCTACAGATCATTTGTACGCTCTGTACAGCCATAAACCACCTGTGCATAGCAAATGTGAGCTATTTTAAACCTCAAAGAAAAATCACATTGCACATTGATGTAAGCTAAGAGCAAGTCCATGAACAGTTACTGTGACTGATATGCAGGGGATAAGCGAGTTGCTTCATGTGGTGAGTAGACAAAATGGCCAAGGACCTCCTGTGCTAGAGCTACACAGAGCTCTCGTCATCTCCATGCCTCACTGAGCTGCTGGCAGTAAGCATGACCACATCTCCCCTAAAGGCACAGGCACACTAGACAGTCTCCTTTTACACAGTGATCTGCTTGGAGAGCAAAAACACAAACAGATGCCTGAAGTTTCAGGATGCCTAAAATTTAAGCAGTCAAACTTTCAGGCCCTGCTTGCCCTAGATACAGTGCATTTCAGTATTAAAGTTTCCTGTGTTTTAATCTCTAAATGTGAGGATTTCATGTTGGATTAATACCCATTTGTCCTCATAGTTCATCTATTACTCCTTTCTTATGGGAAAAAGCATGGTGAATATCCTTTTAACAATAGGTCCTAGAATTCTCCAACTTGATTATGAACTGTGGCAAGGCAAAATGGATGGGGAGTACTAAAAGAAAGTTAAAAGTTGGGCTTAGGGCCCTTAAAGTATGCAGGGGAGAATTTGCTGAAGCTAAAGGGATAACTTGAGTGGTCAAAGTGATCTGCAGTGCATAAAAGAGCTGCATGATGAAGCCTCTTATATACTATCATTAAAGACTGATAGAAATACTAATAACCTTTAATTATGAAGTTAAGCAATATTTCTATGACCACTGGAAAACACTGGAAATTTATTTGAATTAAAGCAAAGCTATTTATTGTACTGTACTTTAATAGATATTTTTGCACTTGAGTGAATGGTCTGGATTTACAACTAAGGTATCTGCACACCAGAAATGACAGAAGGAATTCTCTGAAATCCTGCTGTCTTAACTGGGGGAAATCTGAATGCTGACATTCATCCTAGTCTTAAAGTATATGAAAAATATCTCCACTCTCCTACTTCTTGAAGCTAGTTGTGAGAAATACAGATCACTAATGCCTGTTAATAATAAATCAACTTTCCTTTCTGAGCTACTTTTGAAGTGGTCCTCTCAAATAATTCTTATCCTTGTTATACTTGACAAGCTCGAACAAGATGATGGCAAGCAGCTAGTGCCATATTCTCTGCAGAAGTGAAAGATTCCCAACAGTGTTTTTTAAGAGGAAAGGTTGTTATACTTGTCCTAAGTCTTCACAGAGGGAGGAACTAATGTATTTTTTAATCTAAATATTATTAATTATATCTACAGCTCTCTCTAGTGACAAAAAGCTTATAAAAAATGTAGCTCAGAACCTTTAGTGGTTGTCTTATTCTCTAAGTAATGCAAATTACTTGATTTTTTTCGTTTTAATCTACTTATTTCACAAATCTACATAGCTATGGCCAAAACATGATGTACATCATTACACAATACTCCCAGTGATGTGAACAGATGTTGTAGCAAAACAATCACCAAAGATTTGGTCTCTAATCAGTAAATATTGCTGGTTTTATAACACATTATCATAGTTCATTTTTTCTTCTGCCACAAACAGTCAATCACAACATCTTCTACGCAGTGCTGAGCTTTGCTTGCAACTTATGCTCTACATCTCACGACAGGACCCAGATACAGCCTGTGCTCAGTATCTCACAACAGGTTCTATATCCCATCTTATAAGGTTCTGGTGCCTGGAAGTAGCACTGATCTTTACAAGAATAAAAGACTTCTATGAAGTGGACTCTCACCTGGCCTGGAAATTTCTGTTTACAGTGCCATTAGCTAATGCTTTTGTTATTGACAGTATTTAACTTGAACAGAGTCACGGATTTCACTTCATTTCTTCATGTCCTGACAGAAGTTTATTAAATGCAGCCACTGAAGCACTTAATCAAAACTTAAAGCACTTGGCAGTGCTGTTGAAATTTTAAAAACTTCTCTATGTGATTCAGTGTCAATGTAAGTTCCTTTCACACCAATTTGTGCCAGCACATCCGAGTATCCCTCCAGAAGAGATGGCCAAACAGCCAGACTTTGCATGTGTGGTGAGTAGATCAATACATGCCCAAGCAGTGCATATTTCACAGCATTTACATGGATGTATCAATGGTGCCCTTATTTAGATTCATTTGCTTTAGTCTGCTTTTCTTTTTCGCCCCAAGACAAAACAGCAAGCGAACTGTTGAAGCTCCCATGCCTTTTGACCTTGCCAAGCTTTGTTAGAGCATCTTATCTTTACACAATACCCACAAGCATGCTTAGGACACTAGAATCAGTGTACCAGAAACTCAGTGCAGTCTTGAGTCACAGCACCATAAGCTAAGAAGATGTGACATATATTTCCATATCAAAACAAGAAAAACCTTTCTTTCCCCTCTTCACCAATGCATAACATCCCAAAAGGCAAGAATGGCCTTCAGCTAACACAGATCAATTTTCTTTCAGCTTCAATCACCATTTAATTACTGTTGACTTCTTTAACCTTTTTCTTTTCCTTTATGGATTAAATTCCTTTATACTCTATTGCCATTTACTTTCTCTGTGACATAATCAAACTTAAAATGGTATGACAAAATTTCACATTTTTCTTCTTCCTTCCTACTCTTTGTGTTTGATTTGCTTCAAAAAAACCAAATTATTTCTTGAGGAGAAAAACATTTTAATGAATTGACTTTCAACTTTATCTTTCCCCAGTATCTAGACGTCATTTGCTTTAAACAAGCAAGTGCTCAGATGATTGGATAGCATGCTGGATAAAAGTGTTAGCTTTTCACCTCTTAACATTTCAGGAAGAAAAACCACCCACACAGCAATCCATTTTGGATGCAATGAGTTTTGTTGACTCAGCTTCATCTTCAGCAAATATTTCACATTTTACTAATTCTGAGCCTAGACTAAAATAGTAAAGTTAGCACTTTTTATCAGAAGGAAGTCATGGCTCAGCAGAGACATAAAGGGAATTATTTCTCTATTAATGACTGTAAAACAAGCAGAGATCTTCACAGCCACATCAGAGTATTTATTGTTACTTCTGCTTCCTTCTACTGAATCAGATGCACATAGGTGTGTATCGCTGAGCATGAACTGGTACAATTCAGAACAGAACACATCTTTTAAATTAATTCCTTTGGAACCTCTTTAACTGGACATGGGATGAACACAGTCTGTTTTTTAGCACCCAAAATTGTTTAGGACTGAGAACTACACATATAACCGCATCTTGATGGAGATGCAACTGCCTAATATCACCTCCACTGGGCAATGGTAGCATTGAGAAATTAGGCACTAAGTTGTGGCACAATTGTTTATTTATTTAATTTTAGGGCTCAGATAAAAGAGTGGGTCTTTAATTACTACCATTCACAGTGTAACTGACTCTGAATCTGTTACCATAGATTTTGAGATCATCTGTTTTCAAAACATTTGTCCTTAACTTCTAATTATCCTGCAGCAATTGAGTTCTAAGAACTACAGAGCAGAAGATTTTAGAGAAGTGAGGATGCTCTGAGATATGTAGCATTATTGGTAGTAACTCTGATCCTTACACATCCTTTAGACATCACAATTAACAGAGAGCTTTATAAAAATAGCTTTTTCTTATGGGGTCTTAGCACGGATGTCCACTCAAGCTATGTCTATGTTTTTGCTAGACCCTTGTGTGGGAAGTTGCAAATATTTGTGTCTCCTTGTACATCCAGCCAATAAGAACAATATCAATGCTTGAGAATACAGAAAAGTACCAATTCTTATTTATGTTATATTACAAATTGCTTATCTTCCTTTTTTTTTGATAATAATTAAACAATTAAATAAGTCTCTTTTTTTTGCAGATTATATATTACTGAACAGCAGTAGGTAGTTATTAATTCACTGGAAACATGCAATTTATTTTTTATTCTGTTAAAGTAAAGTAAATGAAGAAAATACTTTTACAAGAATTGCACCAAAGGGAGAGCATGGAGAATAAAAAGAAAACATCAAATACAGATAAGAAAACATCAAATACAGATGAGAAAACAAAAGTACAATCCTTTTAGGTCACATGGTCTCTTCTTTCAGACGGCATAGTCATGTTTTGTGTTGAACATGTGTGTTCCTGTACTCTGCAAACTGCTATGCTCTATGTTTAAATATACACATGTATTTATAGCAGATGATGTAGCTTTCAGATCCTTTAAGGTGAGGATGAGTTTACTCTGAAGAACAACGACCTACCTCCTTTAAAGACTGGCAGTTGTGATCTGTCTGGTTTTAGTGATCTGAAAAACACTATGCATGACCCATGACATCTTGTATCAAAACCACAACTTTCAAATAAACATGTCTATGGACATTAGACATTAAGGCAAAATGTACGTATCTGAGTGTAAGAGCATCAATAGAAAGATCCGCCTGTAATACACGTAGACACAATAGAACAGCCTTCTAAAAATGTCATCAATTTTAGCTAAACCAGTTGGAGTTTGTTGGCTTGGCTTACAAAACTTAGACCTTTCTGCAATGAGTCATTTATTTATATAACTCGGTCATACTATGCACAACTGTAAAACGTGTAGTAAATCAGATCTTCTGCCATTCCATTTCATTCCTTCCTATCATACATATTTCAGCACTGACTGGAACGGACATCTATTGTTTACGTATTTAAGAAATAATTTTAAAGAGCAGTTTATTAGATCAGCATTGGAAAATATGAAATATATTGCTATCAGTCTTGAAGGATTTTATCCTCAGAATGTCTAGTTTAAATGTACAGCATTTTAATGGACCGTGGCACCTTCATGGAACCAGTAAGCAGTTACCCTAAATTCTTGAAGTTTTACAAGTTTTTTATTACTTTTGTATAAACTAACAGGTTACCTTGAGATTTCAGCTAAAATGATTCTATTATGGTTTAAAATGATTTTATTCTGAAAAACAGATATGACAACGTCCAAACTGAAGATTTTAAAAGCAACTACCATAAATCAAAGCTCGAAGTTTTGGGAAAAAATCGGGAATGAGCTAAAGCAAATGACTGGATCTTCCTGTGTTTATATAGCTCATAGAATGAGCAAAAGTTCAAAAACCATGACTAATTTCAAAGATTAGTACGAAGTTTAATAGTGCCAATTAAGTCTCTGCATGGTGCATTCAGTCCTCTGCAGCTATTGCAGTGTAATTGGACATTGATTTTAATTTATATCCCAGCTATTAATATTTAGAGTGTAAATTACCTAAAAGGATTTTATCTGTGGCATGCAATATTTATTTCTGATTTTTAATGGTCACTGGATCTGAAAATCCCATGTGAATCTGAAACATAACCTTTTAAAGTAAAATAAAATTTTAGTATACTTTGATAGCTGAAGATTTGGGAAAGTAAAATTGCCAATGGGACAAATTCTGATGCATCACGATATATATTTTACCATTCTCTTTATAGGAAAAAATCATATCTAGAAAAGACCCCAGTACAAAGGAGGCTGCCGTTAGAAAGTGACAGTGACTCTTTCTTGCAAAGGAGTGAATTTACCATGGTATTCCCTAGCCTAGGGCTGTGCTTCTTTGCCATTGCCATGAGTACACAAGGCTCTACAATTCCCACTCCTTATGCCTTGCACAAGGATACGCCAGAAGAAAGAGACAGCTTCCTCCATACAACTTTGAGCCATGTCTTTGTCTGTAGTTGGTAAAAAATGATAGCAGCCACATGAAGAACACAGCCTGGAGCAACCTGGTGTGGTCCAAGCACAGTCGCTGCTCCCAAGGAGTGATCAACACCAATCTGTTTTACAGAGCTTCAGGAGCAATGCTGGGATGTAGAAAATCTGAAGCTGCACTAGTTCAAAGGGTAAATTCACAGTAAATTCACCATGAACATTTCACAAGCAGTGTGTACACTATGTTTACCTGAACTTTCAAAAGAGCAATTGAAAGCCACAATGAACCCCAGCTTTTGCCACTGCCTGCTTCACTGGCCATGTGCCATGTATCAGATACAATCTCATTTTGCAGATTTCTTCAGCCAATTCTAATGCTGTCTTTCTTTCTAACCACTCTTCAAGCTTTTCAAAAAGCAATTGAATATGTAACCAAAACATCTTCATTTTCTATGTTATGCTTTATAATACAGACATCCATACAGTTCTCTGATATTTCTCTGTTCTAGTGAAAAGAGAATGAAAACTAAGCTATTATATTTCCATGATCACATTCTCTCGTCCCTCTCTATGGGGAATTGGTGCAGAAATGCCTTTGCAAACCTATGCCCCATACCTGGAAATCACCTTCATATCTCAGTTTTCAAAATATGATACCCTCTAGTTTGGGATACTGTATTTATTTTAGCTGTTGACTGTGTTACACAATGTATAGAAGAAACAGTATATAAAAGTGTTTTCAGTGAGAGGGGGAGCTTCAGGTGACACCACCTGACAAACTTCTTTTGAGGCTGTGTAGTAATTGAGTTGAAAACTAGCACATCATTCATGAGCAAAGAAGTAGCTGATCTCCACTCAAAGAAAGGAATTGGAGGGGTGGGAGGACAGGGTGAACAGGAGAGAGGGAATACAAAAAGACACCTGTTCTCATTAATTCAATGACTAGTGTCAGCACAGTCCGATTACAAGGAAGACTAAAAACCATAATGAACACTTCTCAAACTACATTCACCAGGAGAAAAAGGGAGGAAATAATGCCATTCTGGTTAACATAGCACAAGGTTTGGGAATTTGGTATACTCACAAATGAGAACTGATATACTGTACTGAGCATGAAAGCAAAGACACATAACCAGAAATACTCACATTGCCAAGTTCATTCTTTTCATGGAATCTATTTTCAGTAGTCACTGAAGATCAAGTGCTTCTAAGCAGAGGGCAATACAAGGACCTTCTCTTGTAACAGAAAGTTAAACAGTAATTTCCTTTGTTCACCATGCTCATAATACAGAAATCATCACTGGAGGAAGGAAATGTCTGTATTTCCACATTGTAAAGTAGTACTAGTTAACGGGCAGGTACCGAAGGGAAATCCATAGCCATTTTATTAATGGATTACTCCTATGAGAGCTTACAAGCTGTCATGGGTTTTTTACAACTTTGAGGCATATGACTCACAAATGGAGGCTATACACATTTTTGGGGCATGACATGAAGATAGAAAAGAAAGCAAAATGCTAGATTAATAAGTCTCTTAACTGTATGCAGAATAGGTGTTACATGTACCCTTTTGTAAGTGCAGAAAATATAGCTTATCCACAGGCTAAAACTCAATAATGAAAACATCAAGTCTGTGTAGATGAAGACAGAAACTATTGTCCTGTAAATCCAAATTTAACCTTGGAGACTGATGGAGTTTCTGCTTGAACTGAATAGGAAGGAACAAATTGCAAAATCCCAGGAGCTAGGTACTTAGGTATCCACATGAGATTACAGACAGGTCAGCCAAAACTGTTACATTGAACCCTTCATGGTCTCCACTTGGCAATCACGATGCTTTCGCATCCTCTGCCAAAATGGAGTCCCTGCATGTCACACAAGAAACAGTCACAGTGTGAAGTTTTTAATATGACAAAGATGTATTTCTTCACTCAAATAGAAAAATGGTAGGTTTTGGGTTTTTAGGGGGTTGGGTTGTTTTTTTTTTTTTTTTTTTTTTTTTTTTTTTTA
>NDXB01005338.1:84725-146657 GCA_002631895.1 Agapornis roseicollis
TTGTAGGAATTATGTTCTGAAAGAGTTAATTTGGAAAAAAAAAAAAAAAAAAAAAGAACCTATGAAGAAGGACACCTCCGAAGGGGAATGATTGCAAATCAGACGAGCATGAAAAAGAAAGGGAAAAATGGGGTTAGTCTTCCTACAGGACCATTGAAGACAAATTCAGGTTGGTGGCCACAAATCTGTGTTTATCCCCTCATACTGTGTAGGCAGCTGAAATGCGTCACCTTTCTCAGCAGGTGCTTTAGCAATGGTTTTATATGCTTCTTTATTCCTTTTTGAGGCACCTTGAACCCTTCTATTCTCTAACAAGCAGAGGAAATCCAGACAGACATCTGTATGGCCCTGTGTACAAACTACACCACAGCATTGCTACTACTTTGGTCTTGCCCTATGTCCCCTTACAGGATGGTTTCCACATCCTTTATCTGTGGGGAGAACAATGGGGAGAGGCACTGTGCAGTGCCCCACTCTTGAAGGTGCTGGGGAGTATCCAGAGGGACCCTGATCTCAGAGGACTGCCACCAGCAAGCAGCTTCCTCAGCTGAAGAAACACCTTTTCTCTGGTCATCAGCAAGCATGACTGCACACTCTGGGAAAGAAGGAGCATGAAAGATGCAGCATAAATAACACACTTAAACACGCCTACAGATTGGGCATTGCTTAGCAATGGCTGAGATCAGAACTGTGATTTGTCCAGAAGGACAAATGCCATACAAGGATGCTATCCTGGACTGACCACCTACGTGTGAAAATGATTTAATGCATACAACTCTGTTCCTTAGTAGAGAGCAAACACTCTCTGCTACACCTGGAGCTCTGCTCCCTACACAGTGAAGGAGAAACAAAGCTGGCAGTCTTGAAGAAGATTTACAGTGACCTGACACAAGATACATTTATTCAAGATGCCCAGCTTAGGGGAATTAGCCTTGCATCAGATTGCTCATGAAGCTACATCTCCTTGCAACAGCTGAGGTTCTGGCTTACGCTGCCAAACACTTCTGTACACAGTACAGAATAGTCACTTTCACAAGAAACACCATAGAAAAGCCTAGCAGGAATATATCCTGACATTTGTAGAGTTTAGAGTTAGGTAGTAGCCCACTGCATTTTTTTTTTCAGTTTATTTTTTCTTTGTTAAGGTAACAATCCAGTGTGCAAGGATGCAGTATGGCATATGGCTCTGATTATAAAGTAGTAATTTCCCTCGCTTACATATATAAATACTTAAACACCCCATAGGTATTTAAATTTGTTTTATTCTGAATACACTTTTGTCAGTATTACATATCTCACCCGCAGTTCCATTCTAGAAAATGTATTTACTGTAAAAGGTATTTGCTGAATGATTTTTGTTTCATAGCCTGCTTGGTAGCAGGTGAACAGGCATCGATATCAGCTGTGGTTTTTGTTTCATAGCCTGCTTGGTAGCAGATGAACAGGCATCAATATCAGCTGGAACAAAGGCAAAGGACCTGTAGCTCAGCATCCACCACATCAGATGACAGCCTAGCAGAGAAAAAGGGCACATCCTCATGGCTCAGAGTTTCCACTCCATGTCAAGCTCCTCATAATAAAATCCTTAGAATCCACCTGCTAAAGCCTTTGGTCTAAGAAGTATACTTATAAAAGCCTCTGACTTTGAGGTCTGCTTTCTGGGACTAAATCATATTATTTCATCCTCTCAAGGAAAGCTGGCATTAGTGAGACTTGGTGGGTGCATTAAAGGACAGAGTTTGACCCCCTGGGTTAAGAAAAATTGAAAGAGATAGGACTCAAAAGTTCAAGTCCATATTAGTGCTCGACAAACTGAAAGGAATGAAATCATTGCCTTACAAACTAAAATAAAAACTAGAACCTTTTGCCTGCAAGTCCACAAGTGCATGCTTTATATTGAGGACTTATTTTGTAATATTCTGGTAGTCAGTGGATCCCGCAGTACCTGGCAGCTTGGACAAGTCAGGAGTGATGCGCCCTCACTCTCTCCATCTTTGTGTCAGAGATGGCAGAAGAACTTGTTTGCAGCTGCTTAGAACTTTTAAACCATCTTTAAGCAATGAAGAAAATCATGCTGGGTGTCTGGCTCTGGCTGATTTTCTAGGAGAAACTTTTGGCAAAAGTATTTCTCCTGGCTCTGAGAATGAGGTTGGGGCATGGGGGGTGGTGGTGACATTTGTTTTATCCATGTGGGCCCAGGAAGCGTTCATTCAGATGGGGATTGGGAGGCTCAGCAGTGCAAACTGCTCCAGCTGCCAGCTCTGTAGCTTTAAAGCCCCAGCATGTGAAAGCACACTGGATAAAGAAGTCCTCCCAGCTTTAGCTGCTGGCTGTATCACTTCTGACTAATGAGAGGCAGAAGCAGAAGAGGAAGACAAGTGGCAGGAGATGGCAGCAAAAGTGCCATAGATAAATGGGGGGGAACAATGAAAGGGAAGCAGTAGTCTGTAAGACACTTTCACCAGCACAGGACCCAAGACTGGAGCCTCAACAGTCTGCTATCGGAAAATACCTGCCAAACCACTAATAAAACCAGCATGGCAGTACTTTCAGCAAGTGGCTCAAACAACATGCTGTTGCTGGTGATTGCTTCAAGTCACCCACTAGCAGAAACTCAGAGTTTTTACCCCTCCTGAGATGATCAGGAAAACTACTTGGACATTCTCAGCTTTGTAGTGTTGAATGTTTGGCCTTATATGCATGTAATCTAGAGATTGGCTCATTAAAGTTAGGTATGTGGAAATACCAGAGTAAGGTACAGAACCCTGTAACCTCCATTAAATCACTTTTTTAACTCAAGTCAGGTTATAATGACTGAAAGCCAGTAAAACATCAATGATCTCCATCCAGTTTTGGTAGATGTTACAGAAGTCAGCTTTAACTGAGATTAAGTTTTATACCTAAGAGACAAAGAGCAGTAGGGAACTGCAGGCTGCTTCTACCCAGCATCTGAAAGACAGCTCTCCCTGGTCACAAAAAAAATCACAAAGCTTTGGTAAGGGAAGGATAAAAAGCATAGCTCTTGGCTCTACTGTTTGGTAAAATAAACCACGGGGTTTTTGTGCAATGGTTTTCTTCCAGCATTGGACTAAAGCTAATTTAATGTTTTGTTATTGCAGAGGGAGTTTAAGAATCAGGATGAAATGTCAGTAAAAGGCAAAGCAGAAGAATGGAAGTGTCTTCCTTGTAAATATCCCCATAGTCTAGACCCACAACAAAGCTGGAACTTACAAAGTCTTAGAACAATATTGGAGAGTCCAGGCAGTTTGCAGCTCCCTTATTGTGCATTTGACCAAAGAAAGAGCTTAAACTGTTTCCCAAAAGCATGAATATAATATCCAAAGGAGGAGTCTTTTTCTAGAACCTATTCCCAGCTTTCATTCTGGATGTAGAAAGACAAAGCACGGAAAAGAGAGCAAATGCAAGCAAACCAAGCTTTAAACCAAAACAAAACAAAATAAAACCCCCACAACTTACAAACCACAAGCTCTATCTTCTTACTTTCCATACCTTGCTTTTCTGATGCAAATACTGTCGATATCCAGACACTATGTGTGGGCTTCCATTCAAACAAAAGAACATTTCAAGGAAAGCAGGCCTGGGTGTTGCATGTAATCTCCTTGCTAGTGTTCTCTCCTGTTAGGGTGGTGAGGTGCTGGTATGGGTTGCCCAGGGAGGTTGTGAGTGCTCCATCCCTGGCAGTGTTCAAAGGCCAGGTTGGATGAAGCCTTGGGTGACATGGTTTAGTGTGAGGTGCTGGTATGGGTTGCCCAGGGAGGTTGTGAGTGCTCCATCCCTGGCAGTGTTCAAAGGCCAGGTTGGATGAAGCCTTGGGTGACATGGCTTAGTGTGAGGTGTCCCTGCCCATGGCAGGGGGGTTGGAACTAGATGATCTTAAGGTCCTTTCCAACCCTAACTATTCTATGATTCTATTTCTACATTTACAGTAGCTATCATTTTAGCATTAATGTTTTCTAGGATTAGAGTAATTTCATCAGCTTTCTAGAGGCTGACAAAGAATAGGAGGTACAAAATCAGTCAGCTATCAATCACTTTTTCCTAACACTTTCACTAGAATACAATGGTAGGTTATGTTATTCCACTTTTAATTGGGATCTTTTCCACAGGAAAACAAAATGAAAAAACTGACACACACACACAACCCCCCCCCCCCACTAAACCACTTAATGTGCTTTTCCAGAAAACATATTAATTTGTATGTCTCGGTTTCTATCTGAGCTGATTTTCTCTTTAATCAAAAATACTGAACCGAATCAAAGAAAAAATGCTGATTTATATTTTATTGCTCATGTTTTATCTTTCTCACTTGCATAAAAGATCTATTTTCTGCACTTTTAACAGATCTTAATTTGAATATGTTAACACAAAAATTTGGATGCCTATTCTACATACAACTATTTTGTATAAGTAAATAACAATGCATATATATAAATATGCAGATACACAAATTTCAAGGATCTTTAAAAATACATCAAAGAAAATCGCTATTGTTATCCACCAGCTGTGACCAGAGCTATCTCTTTAACATGCTGCATTTAATGAGACATTATGTTAGCATTCTCGCTCTCTGTGTTTCTCTGAGAAAAAAAAACAACCCATGTTAAAATCAGTAAGGGAATTATGTAAATAAAGCACCAACCCTGATGAAACAGCAATTACGTATCTCAGCAGCTGTGTACGTCCATTTATGATAGATGATTAACTAGCAAATTGTTTGCATATTTGTTTTATGGAGCATTTGGCAATTTAACTATTAGCTATGAAGGTTTAGCCAAAAGTCATTAAAATGCTTAGACTAGTATAGATCTCAGCTGATGCTGTTTTAGCAAGCTTATAAACCACCATTATGTAAGAACAGCCTTAAATTAAAGGACTAAATGACAGCAGGGTGTGCATGCTGCATGAGCAGTTACCATGTTGGGCACATAATTTACCCACTCAGTGATTAGCAGGGACTTGGCCGGAGTTCTGGGTTTCTCCTTCTCTTCCAGGGTGATTTGAACCCTAACACCTATGTCACCAAAGTCACCTTATCCTTTTGTCCTTTTGATAATCTATCACAAGAGATGCCTTTGCATCAGGCCAGAATCCAGGCACAAATTTGAGAGAGCCTCTAGAGCTTCCCAGGTAGATTTCGGCTGCTGGAGACTTGCATTCCAGCTCCACTTTGATGTGTATCAAACATAAATAGCACAGTTACAAGTGATGCACCGGGACTAGGATCACTGCCATTGCAGAGTTCTTTTCTCGTAGCTAACAAATGTGCAATTTTTAGAAGGAAGGAAGGCCTCCACCAAGATGGTGGGAAATCTCTTGCAATATGGGTTTCAACCTGCTCAGAAAGGAACCTGCATCTTGATTTCCAATACTTTGGGTAAATGCACTGCCCCCTGGGCTTTGGGAAAGAAGAGCGGGCAGACAACCTCTTCCAGGTGTGTCTGGAGTGGTTGAAGTCCTCATCACCTCACCACTGGCATCACTGAGACATTATTTGTACTATCATTGAGCCAATTGTATATAATTGTGAGTTGTCCCTTTTTGTGTTCAGTGCCAAATAAAGAGATTTAAGCTGTAAAAGCTTGCTTAGCACTAAAAGAGAGGCAGGCTTTTGTGTATTTTCATTCACCACATGATGTAGCAAGCACCATACATCAGCTCCAGCTACCTGAAAAGTACATGGGTTGCTCTGAAGATAGGTACATTCATTTTCTGGAAAGCATCTATTAACTCAAGTGAGCATAGGTACTCACCTTGGGGTTTAAGACTTCTCTGAAAGCTTTATATTTTTCTTATTCAGGGTGACAATAAATATTTCGGTTCTTCTATTACTGTATTTCATTATTTACATGAGAACAGGTATAATTAAAAAAGGGACCTTTATATTGTGACAGGCAGCTCACAACTTTGTAACTCAGGGAAGCTGCACAACATGAGACGATTTGCGTCAGTGAGTTCCAACTTGTTAAACATGTTTCTCTCTACTTTGCTGTAAAAGAAGAGTTGATACTTCTCAACCCTTCAAGCCCCTGTATCTCTCATATCCAACATATTCCCACACTTTCACATGGCCACTCTCTCCAAGCATCACACTGCAAATACGGCCTTGTCTTCCAGCACACTTGGCTCCACAGCATGTGATGTAAGGACTGAAGGTTCCCCTCATCCCTCCCCTGCATGGCTGCCCTGTATCTGGACATAGTCAAACCCAAAGCAAACATTGCTACTGATGCTGTTAATTACACACACAAGGCTTACATGCTTTTTAGTGGAGAAAGAAAGGCATCAGCATAGCCTCACATGTAGCTGCAGCTGCACTGCTGTGCATATATATACATGTACACATTAGAGCTGCACCCTGCCTGCCCTCCCTGCCATCCATACAACTGTTTCCTCTGCCCTCTACCCTGCTCTTGCAGACCCTCCCTCACCTCTTCCCACCTGAAAGGAGCCACATGAGCTCAGGCTCTGCAAGTATTACATTTATACACATTAATTTGAAGGTTTGAAAGCAGAAATTAGATCATGCTCCTGAAACCATACTGATACTAGCAGTAGTATGAGCCCATATCAGCCTAGCTTTGCTGTGAAAGTAAGCAGAGGAATTTAAACAGTGAATTGCGCCAGGCCAAAAATTCCTCTGGTTTTGTTCCCTTGGAATTCCAAATACAAACCACATTTTTCCTGTGTTCTTGTTAACTTGCTTTATCAGCAGCCTCACTAACACCAGAGTTAACCTGGAAGATTAATGGGGAATTAGAGAAATATATAGTGTGCTCTAGTTCTGAACTTTCCAGGAACAGTATTTCCTTCTGATTCCTCCTCTCAGATTTCCTCCCAGGCTGTTGCTATGCTGGTGTTGTGTGTATTCACTTAGTTTACACCATAAGATGCCTATAGCTAGGAGGTATCATTTGTACTTCTCTATAGCGTAGTTTTGTCACTATGGACATAGCAACCCACGCAAACGATCTTCATCACAGAAGGCTAACAGGGCAGATGAGTAATTCATCAAGACAATCATTGGCTCCCCAGTGAGGTGGGGGCTGTGCTTTGGAGACCAGCTATCATTTATTCCAGCAAACTTGCTAATACATGGCTATTGTTGAGGAAAAAAGAAGAAAACTGGATCATAACATGCAGCCTGTGATGGGGTTTACATTTTTTTTCTATAGGTGGAAAGAATAATTTCCCCCTTTAACCTGCTGTGGGGCTTTCTGTGAGAGTCATCAGGTGAGATGTCTGTCTTGCCGTAGTGCTGGGGGATGATAAAGCACTGTGGGATACTCTGCCATGACAGACTCATCTAAAATATCAGATGAACCAAGTTCAGCCTTTCCCACTTTTTCATTTTTCCTGGTTCAGTGCACAAGACGATGATGATACCAGCAGGAAAAATATAGGAGGAAAATCTCCTTGAAGAGTTGCCTTCTTAAATTAAGCAGGATAAAGAGGTGACCTGAATTTGTTTGCTTCTTTTTAAATAAAGAACTCATTAAATCTTAAAAAGCAGCTTTTGACTGTAAACAGTGACTCTACCTATTTAATGCATCTTAAAAGACTTACCCTGACTCACTCCACCTCTGTATGATGACGAGGCTTCACAGGGAGTGCATGCAGGGACATTGCCTTCCTCAGGCTCTGAGTTTGCAGTGGATTAAATAACCAGTTTTTAGCCCATCTGGCTGGGAAAAAAAACTAACAAAGAAACAACGAACAACCAAAAACCAAACATAAAAGGTATAAAAGTGTTGCTGATGCATGGAGCTGATAAGAGGAGCAGCTGGTGTTAGGTGCCTCAGAGCTCCTTCACCCCCTCCCCAGCAGGCACTGCTGGCCCCGCTGCTCTCTCCCTCTCTAATCCATGCATACAGTGCTGCTTTGGCAGATGCTACAATCACTGGCACCAAAGATGTCGTGAACGGATTGTCTAAACTCAGGAGAGAGCCTTAAAATCTCGCTGTTTCAATATGGCATATTTTGATGGTTTTTATGTGCCTTCTGGGTTTGAGTTTCCAGAGCCATGCCAGTGATTACAATCGTGAAGCTGACTTTTTTTTTCCTAAAATGGGACCTCAGGCTGCCATTAATAGCTTCTTTCCACAGATGAGGCTTTAAGAAAAATATCGAGCATTCTAAGACTCATAAAATCTTGCAAATTGCCAACATTTTATGTCATTGGCTCCATTGCTGTCCCCATCTCCTCCTGCCTCAATAAAATAATTCATCCATGTCAGATAAGAGAGCCAGAACACATGATATCCATCCAAAATTGGAGTGCAGAAACATATTATTCAGTTCAGGCCAATCTCATAATCTTTAATAATAGCTCCATTTTAAAATACTTGGAGGGTGGAAATTTAAGAGTAAACAGCAATATTTTATTCCAAATAAAAATGCAACCAACACTCCAAATTTACTTCTATTTTGAAAGCACCTCCTTTAATGTGCTCTACAGCTTTAGAAATGACTCCATGGTAGATTGAACTGTAGTCCTACTGAGTTTTAGGATACTGAGTTGATCACTCTGATTGGACTTGGAAATACAGTTGGGGTTTTTAGTTGCCATCATAATAGAAATAACATATCATCTTGATTGTGACAGGTTTGGTTTGGTTTCTGGATTGGGGTTTTTTTTTTGGTGGTTGATGTTCTGTTACTATTTTTATTATATAAATGAAAATAACTTTTAATTTATATGATGAAAATTTCTTCTTTTTTTTCAATCAGAGATTAGCTTTAACCTGAAATTGCCAAAAAAAAAATTAAAATAATTTGAAAACAAGTGTCTGAATTTTCTTTGAAAGGCCAAAATTCTGAAAACCAAAAATGATTCTTTAATTGACTACATTTTTTTACATGAAGAAGTCTTTCAAGTGCTTCTGTTTGCTTCTGTATATATGCATGAATTGATTCTGTTTGCCTTTTTGTTCTGAAAATAAGAAAAATAAAGTATCCTTTTATTGACTGCTATGATGGGAATGCCACGGAGCTGCAACTGAAAATAAGAGTCCCACTGTAATACTAACTGAAAAAGAAAAGTTTATTCCTGCTCCAGGATACATACAGACCTAGATGTCAGTTACAGGAGAGAGAAATGAGTCAGGGTGATGAGGTCACATTTAAAAAAACACCAGAATTTAGCAGAAAAACAGGAGTCTCAGCCTGCCACAAGAGCTGTTTTCAGGATGGTGTAATTTCTGTCAAATGGCTTGAAATTACTTTACTACATATCCCAAAATATTGACATGTATGATGTTATGTCATTTTCCCAATGAGAAGAAATATTAAAACATAATTATGTTACCTCGCAATACTGTGACTTGTAATAGTGGCTCCAAGTCATGGTTTCCAAGATTTCCGACATTTGAAAGGACATTTGCAGACCTTTTTTGAAATCACTGTCCTTGAGTTTAGAAGACAGTCCCCTCTTCTTTACAATTAACTGAATATCGTATACACATCACCACCAAACTTTGAAAGGATTGGGATCCACTTATTGTTTGACAGAGCTAAAGCCAGAATGGTAATCAATCCCTTGGCAATGGAAATTTTAAATTTAAAATAAGCTTTAACAAAGCCTTTGAACCTTCAAACACTTTATCCTTAAGAAATTAATGGGTCCCTGAAGAAGTCTTATTTCCTTTTCTGTTTCCATTATATATACTTCAATTACATTAATCAACAATGCAACAAAATTACTGATAGAGACTAACCTCCAGGAAGATTCTTCCTAATGCCTCTTTGCCACTTCTCCCCTTTTTGCCCCCTCCTTCACTTTTTGGATTTATACCTGCTCAGGGTTCTACAGAAAAATTGTACTTTGGGGATTTTAAGCTCTGTTTATTCCAGTTTTGGTTTGCTGTTGCAGTAACACCTCCCTCCACCCTGACCTATTCCCCTCTCCAGCAATTTGTGTTGACTGCAGCAACACCTACAGATGAAAGCAGCCCTATGTGAGAGGTCTCCTTCTGCTGAACCTAGAACAACACTGAAGAGTCCTTCAAATGTTTCTCTCTTTTAAAGCCAATTGGAACTTTATGGAACATTTTCTTTTTTCTCTTAGGAACAATTACCATTGTGGTCCCCAAGCTGCCATGCCAGCCTCTGCCTTTGGGCAAAAATGAATATATTTTTCAAGTTTCACTACATCAAAACCTCCTAGAAGTGACCTTCCTTGTTACAGGTATAGATTGTGGCTGCCTTTATTGTGTCTACTCTTAAATCCCATCATAGTTATAGTTTCAGTCTAGCTCGGCTTCTCCCAAGCATGAAAAGCAAGCTTGTGTGAACTGTTGACACTGCTTTCCCCTCTTGGTTCCTTTGCTCTCCTTACAAACCAAGAGCCTAAAAACAAATGTCTCCTAGCTTCAGCCTTCTCTCTGCTATGTCCTTACAGGGCTTTGTAAGGGGCTCATATTCACCATCAAGCATCATTTTGTCATTCCAGTGATATTTAGACAATCTTTCTGCTAGCATTACCTGGAAGCACCACTGCATAGAAGCTGCATGTCTGTTAGTATTTGCATTATAAATGGCCTACTTAGGGGGTTTACATAACTCAGAGGTAAGAATTTGCTTTTGGCTGAAAGTCATTAACTCTCAGCCAAAACACAGAATTTTGTTTAATTTGATGTAAATAAAACTGATCTTGTGTGGCAGTTCTATTTATACCATGGGATGAGCATTTGTATTTAGATCAGTTTATCAACATACCACATGAGGATTGAGGTGCTGGCAGAAAGTCTGCGGTGTTGGGTCAGGATTTTTGCACTCTTGAGCACAGAAGAATGAAGGGGCAACTCTCATGCACAGTGAGACAGACACTGTGGTCCTCCACAGGATGCAAAAGGACCTAACAGTGATGTGATGTGCCCAAGGCAGTAGAGGGAAATTTGGCCTTTTCCTTGCCTGCTAAACGAAAATACTTCTTATTTGTAACTGCAGATAGCTAGTTGATGATGAAGACTGATTACTTGACAGTAAGGCACTACATAGCCACTGATCTTTAAATAGCAGCTTCAGTCATGATGTTCCCGGATATCATTGCCTTAAAGTCACAGTAGATGGTGGGGAGAGAAAGAGTCATTCCTCCTCTATGCTGTGTACCGTATATTTTGACCATTTTGAAATGGCCCAATTCATCTGAATTGGATGGTTTCATATTCAGATTTTTTATGTTGCTACCTTTCTGCTTTCCTCTGCAATAATCTTGCACAATTTGCTTTGTAAGTATATTCATATGTTGATGCATCTTTACTGAATTTCCATTATATAATGCACCATGCACATGCATCTATATTTTAAACCATGATGAAGAGAACTGTTAATAAAGACCATTAAGTTAGTTAATTAAAATAATTAAAAAGTAACATTAACAGACTGGTTCTTAAATGAAATATCTAGGGTTTTTTTTTCCAAGGAAATTGCAGAAACAGTTTTGTGGTTGAAAATAACTAAGGATATGGGTGCGATTTATACAGCGTAGATACTTAACTGCTGCATTAAAGAAAGTGACTGATTCTTTTCTTAAGTGCTATTATTTATAATAAGCTTGTGCATGTCCAAAATTGGATACAACCATCTTAAAAACTGAAGAGGTGTAAGACAAAGCCCTGACATTCACAGCACCTCCAAACTGCAGCCATCCTGAGATGACGAATGACAGGTCTACCAAGTTCTTCAAATTTCGGTAACATTACAAAAATTAAAACAAAATTCTTGGCCTCATTTCTCTACCCTAGTATGAGATTTCTGATGCTTTAGTGAGGAGCTTGGTCTATAAGTGAAAATCGGTTATCTGCTAATGGCAACCCACTTCTGGTTTCTGTACCCAATTCTGGCTGCAGAAAATCAGTTATGATTTAAACATATAAGGGAGAACTGTACAAGCAACATAAACCCTAATGACTGAAAGGTCAAGTGCTAAGAAGACCTAGACTTGCCTGGTGACATTAAGTTACTTCCTGATGTTTTCCAGAAACCTATAGAAAGGCAGACAAAGAAAAAAAAAGCATTTGGGGAGCCAGACTTACATCCCTTGTGGCATAGAAGCATTCTGAAGCAACAACATGGTCACAGACTGTACAAACATAAAGAAACAAGATCTGTTTATCTTGCTGGGCATAATAGTGAGAAGAAACTTTCTGAAGGAGATGGCATCAAGGCTAAAAAAAGGTATTCATCAGTAACAAACCTCCTCAGTGCAGGACATTCAAGGATGCGCAGCACATCCATGAGACAGGGTTCTCAATCTGTTGCTCTCAGACTGCACGGGGGAAGCTTTGGAGTAGCAGATCTGCTGAAACATTCAATAGAAATTAGATGTCTTATAGAAAAAGCATGAGTGAGAAAATGGGGCACAAAAGCCCTTTTGGAAGAGCCACTAGAAGGGAGAACAGTGCAGGTTGTTCCTAGGCCTTGAGAGAGAGAAGGCAACACAGATCCTTCTGCCTATGGCCTAGCCTGGGTTTAAAAAAGTAGTAGCATTAACCTGTCCAGGAGGTGAATTACAGGCACTTCAAAAGCCCATGGAGCATTCACTTATCCTGGGCATTACAGGATGATTTGCTAGACCTTGCCACAGACTTGAGACTAGATTCTGACCACTGCAGCTTCCTGGGACTTCTGTGCAATAATTTATAGGACAGATTTACAGGGCAGTCACAAGAGCAGTTTAACATCTTCTCTTTTTCTTCTGATGCTTGGCTGGCATTGCACACAGCTCCGTCACTTCTCCAGTTCAGCTGAGTCTCGATTTGTTGCTGATTTATGTGTATATAAATCTAGAATGAGATCAGAGGCAGACCCTTTGTATAAAAAGAAAAATCTGTTTTTATAGCTTGAGCAATAACTGTAATAACTGATAGGTTTAACACAAAACCCGATGTGTAGACGTACACATAATATTGTGTATAATGATTTTGGATCCAAATCTTGTGGACGACATAATCAAACCTAGTGGAGAAATAATAGTCTTTAAAAAAAGGACAATGGTGGTTTAAGCTACTTTGACAGTTCCTCTATCCCAGTAACACTGGAATTGGTCAAAACCTGTGATTCAACCTTCTGCTTTCTTCTTTGTAAAATATATTCTTTCAATCCTTTTTCTTCCCACCCCCAGTCATGTTATGCTAGTGTGCACTTCCACTTTCTCCCCTTTTTTCCCCTAGACTACCTACCACTCAGAAATTTTTCAACATGGTTTCAGGTATGTGGCAGAGAGAAATAAGAACTGTAACTGCTTTGGAAAAGTTGTACTGTTGTTGGTTTTGTAAGTAATAAATGCGTGCATCAACAAGCTCTGAATGATATGGCATTAGAAGTAATAAAATACGGAGGTAAAAAGCATGGAGGGGAAAAACCAGGATTGTCTGGATAAACCAGGCCGTATGATAGACTACATAACCTACTATCCAGAGTTCACTACCCTGTGCAGCTTACCCTACCAAGGCAGTGAGGGCAAGTATATGTTCATCTGCCACCCTTCAGGTCACCAGCACTTGTTCATAGGATTCCATGGGATCTTGACACCCTTCAACTCTCTCTTCTGTTCCAAATTTCACCCTAGAGAGAGTCTATAGGCCAACTTTTGCAATACATCTGGTACAGCAATAAGACTGAAGAAATGGGGCTTCTGGGTCTCAGCTGGTACTGGAACAGCTGTGAACATAAGGAGCATGCACTTTGCTCCAAACTGGAGTGACTTTACTCCAGGTTAGGACTATGATACTGCTGAATCCCATCAACAGTAACCCAAACAAAATATACCCAACATCTAGACACCAAATAACCATGAAGGTGACTAAAGAAACTCCACGGCTTGATTTTAGTTCATGACTGGCACACAGATTTTTGGGGAAGGAAAGCACAGCTCCCATACTCTGATCTCTGAGCAGTAAAGCCACACTATTGAAAAAATATTTCTACCACCCATTTAAAAAAGTTACAGCAGTGTTCTGGAAGAGCACACGTTATATAATTTTGCAGAGCAGCAGTACAGCTAACTCAGCTTTAAATAGTAACCATTTCAAACACCATCTTCACACACCGTTTTCAGAGTGTTATTTTCACAGCAATAATGTCTGCATTCATAATTACTGTACCAAGTTCAAGGCTTCTGGAAAAGGAGGGTGAAAAGATAGAATAAAAGATTGCATGAAGGGAAATGAGATTGAGAGAGTTATTCATGCACTGAAGTGATAATATATTCTTATACTAATCTGAATAATTTCCTAGTTCCTATTTTAATTTGGAGAACAGGGAATTCTGTGTCCCTAATGTACTGATTTGGTCAGAAAAATCGCCCACACTGTTTTATACAAAACACTGAAACAGACAGAACCAATTTCCATTAGTGTTCACACTTTTCCCCCAAAGCATCTACTTACCATTAATGTGAGAGCTCTACATTGTCCTCTTATTGTCCTGGATATGAATAAATCATTAGCCTTATTTTATTAATGAGGCCTAGCTAACAATATTCCCAAACTGGCTGCATTCTCGTATCTTGCAGTATTATGTATAGGTGCATGTTCTACTTTAATCTCTGTATCAGGAAAGTCTGGAAGCTGGAGTGTGGTGATTATGTAGCATTCATTGACAAACAAGACCTGTTTCAGGCAAAGCTGGAAGGAAAAAGCCAAGTTCAGTTTCTGATCTATTTTTATTTAAGCACTGGAAACTTTCTGCTGATTTCACAGTTTATACTTTGCATTTAGAATAGATAATACCTTTTTTCTTAAGTATTAGAATGAAAAGCTTTAAGCATCCTTGAGCACTAATAGGTAATCATGGACCCTGTTACAGAGGACTGGTGTTGGAGGCTGCTGCAACTTGACACATGGGAATCAGCAGTGGTAGAAAGCTCTGCATCAGTGCTAGGAATGCCTATGGCTTCACACGGGTGAAACTGCTTCTCCTGTGTTGGATGTTCCGACTCTTTAGTATACAAAGGGACAGGCAGATGTGCATAGCATCCTTCTGGATGCAGAGCTGGGCTAAGGTGAACTTACTCCTGTCCAGAAACTGCATAAATATACATTTAACTAGGGCACAGTGCTGGAACTATCTAGCTTTACAAATATGGAGCCACTGCTTTTTCTGGGCCACGGACAGAATAGCTTGCATCTGTCCATACTTGCCCATGAAGACAGATCAAGTGCTGACCCTAATAAGAGGGTCAACTTTATTCTCTTTCAGATCAGCTGCTGTAATCAGATGTAAGAAAAAGGAATAACAGGCAACAGTGCTAGAATGGCATCTGGACTTGTCCTTTCAAATTATAGTATTTCCTTCTGTTAACTATCACTCATGGCTGACCACATTATGGGCCAATCCTATCAAACGGGACACAGTGCTCCTCAGCTAGCCCAGTCCTCACTCAGTCCCATCATCTGTGCATCCAACTAGAATACAAAAAACAAGTGTGCTGGCAACATACAGGGGGAGTTAAACCTCCTCCCTCAGCCATGCTGCTCTGCAGGACTAACAGCAGCAGAGAGCACTAAAACATTTCTGTCCCTAAGTCACCAATATGGAAATGAATATACCCAGGAAGCAGATATGCTAAACAAAACTGCAGGTTTTGTACAGGCCTGTTGCTTTATGACATTTTTCTTCATTTATGTTTCTGGTTTGCGTAAGGGATCATTTGTGGGGCAGGCTGTGAGGGGAGGCCAAAGGAAAGTGTATGAGAAAATGACTGGGAGAGGCAGAAAATTAACATAGAGCAAGGGAAGGAGAGACATGGAAGAGGAAAGGATGAAAGATGAGAACTGTGGCGGGCAGATGTTTGAAACTAATGCAGAGAATACGTTACTGGGAGAGCTGCTGCACAGACCCCAAAGCACGACAAGTAGGCAATGTAAAACTGGAATTTCAGACTTTAGACAAAAAGGAAATCCAGGAGTCATGTATGAACAGCTGTGATGCTGCATTTGTCTCTGGAGGTTCTCTACTTGAACTCAGAAACAGGTGTATCCTAAGATATTTAATTCTGGCCTTTGGCCTGCAAATTGATTTACCACAATATCTGCCCCACCTGACTGGGGATAGAGAGATTATCTTACAAACAGGACACATCATCACAGTTGCAAGGATAAATTTCTCTCCAGCTATTACTCCCAACTCTTTGCATGTTTTTGTGTCACTTTTTGACCCAAGAACAAAGACTTTTCAGTATATATTTTCTGCCTTCTCACTATGTTTTGAAAAATTATCATTGCTGCTATTTACTTGAGCTATAGTGATACTCATGGGGGAACTTTCCTGCCTATCTCACATTATGTACCTTATTCCCATAATAAACACATGGTCCCTCTGGCATTACTCACTCCACAAATCCAGATACTCTTGAGAATGGTGCTATATAAATACCTACATAGATAAATGAGCAAGATATTTCTTTACACCATACTCTGATAGGAAGGGATCTGGGGAGTATGCATTCATCAGTAGTCTCTGTTTTTACAGTGAAGTATCTTTTCTACCATTCCAGCAAGAGAAGATGAGAGGTATCTAGTGCCAGTGAACCCTTGTACTTGCTTAGAATACTAGAGTGCTATTGTTTTTAATATTTAAAGCTGCAATGTTGTCATGTAACTGGGGAAATAGCTTTTTGTGCTTAAATATTTCATGGCTTGTTGGAGTCCAAGTACTTGAAGAATTTCTTCAGTACATTAGAGGCCCACCCTGGCTGAAAAGTTTTTTGTTAACCCTTGAATGTGTTAAAATTGCTCTGTGTTGTAGGAATTTATTAAGCATGATTTGATTCATTCAGAGCCCATGAAGGACTGGATAACTTTTTTTTCTTTCCACTGTTGTATAGGCCTATGTTAATCTTTTTAATATGATTTTCTATGTTGCAGAAAATCTTTCATTTTATATTGGAATTCTAGGCTAGTATTTTATAATGATGGCTTTCAAAAACGTAAATTTTCCTTATAAACCATTCCCTCATTGAAGACTTCCAGAACTAGTCATTATCAGAAATAAAAGCTTCATTGTGGGTATTGGTTACTCATTGCTATTTCAGTGTTGCACATATAGCTCTGAAGGGTGCTAGCAGCCTAGGAGAACAGCTACAGCCCACTTAGTTCCTGTGAAGTATATTCAGGGAGACCCTAGCTCCAGCCACAAAAATTTCTTTGATTGTTTCATTTCTAGTCCATGTTTCTGGTGCTTGAACACACATTTTATTCACTATTTAGAACAGGGTTGTGCATGTGATTCCTTAGGCAAAAATAACTCCATAAGCTCAGTGTCTTTTCTTCAGAACAGCCAATATTCAAAAGTTTCTTCTGATCTCAGCTAATAATAGCAGAAGTCTGATATCTCCTGGAAGTGCGCTGGGTTCAGCTGTAACGGTGATTTTCCCCCTTCCTAGTAGCTTGTGCAGTGCTGTGTTTTGTCTTCAATCTGAGAACAATGCTAATAACACACCGATGTTTTAGTTGTTATCCAAATGCAGCACATCAAGGACTTTTCAATGCACTGCCAGTGAGGATGGGCAAAAGAAGCTGGGAGGGAGCAAAGACAGACACCTGACCTGAACTAGTCAAAGGGGTGTTCCATACCACAGCACATCATGCCCAGTATATAAACTGGGGGCTGTTACCCTGGAGGACAGATTGCTGCTGAGATCGGGCTGTGGGTGGTGGTCAGTGGGTGGTGAGCAATTGCATTGTGCCTCACTTGTGTTTATTGTTTCTTTTTTTCCTTCCCTTTATATTCTCTCCCCTTGTTATTTTCCTTATCATTAGTAGTAGTAGTAGTAGTAGTGGTTTTATATTATGCTTTAGTTACTGGACTGTTCTTATCTCAACCGGTGGAGTTTACATTCTTTCAATTCTCCTTCTCATCCCACCTGGAGGGGGGAAAAAGGAGGGGGAGTGAACGGCTGTGTGGTTCTGAGTTACCGCCTGAGCTTAAAACATGATATACACTGATGGTTCCAACGGTGAGCTTGAATAAGACAGAGGATGCAAAAATCCATTATTTGTTTCAGTGATGAAATGAACTGGTTTGAATCAGTCTCAAAATTGCTGCAATTTCCTGCATGTCATCCTGGTCCCTCAACGATTTTTATTCCAAATACAATAAATACAGTCCTCATCTGGGAGATTAATTTTGCCAGCTGCTTTGCACAGAGATCTATAATGGTAAGCGTATTGGCAAATTGAGGATGAGAGGTGGTGCAGAGTAACACCGTAGGAACATTTGGGAGTAGTGACAGTTGAGCTGGGCACACATAAATATTTAGGTATAACAAACACAAAACCTTTGAAAGGCTGGAAAAAATCAAACTGTCCTCGCAAGCTTCTCTAAGTTACAGAAATATTTCCTTATAATTGTAACACTAATAAAGTATTTTAGGGGAAACCACAATTAGCATGCTCAGAGATGGGATAAAAAAAATGCATGGAGGACAATCATCCTGCTGACAAACACATTTGTTTGCCCTTTACATTAAAAGTTAATGATGTGTGCTGGCAAGCAGAATGAAGTACAGATGATGGTTTGAAAGCACCCCATGCCAGATGTTCGCTCAGCATTTGGACCAGTGTTATTTCCATGCTCCGTTATTCACGCATGACTCTCAAATGTTGTCCGCAAGGTTGGCCTCAGGGCTACTGTTGCAGGACACATGCTTCCTGGCGCTCAGCTCCTGCCTTGCTCCTGCTGCCGGCAGAGAGCAGCCTGCCACAAGGCACACACCCGCCACTGGCTGCCCATTTCAAGCTGGAGCTCCGGCTGTCTCGGCCCACGGGTTTAGACAGACCTCAATTAGACCTCAAAATTTGCATGTGAAAAACAGATTCTGTACTTGCTCACCCAACCCATCTCATGAAATGCTTCATGGAGGGGACGTGGATGCTACAAGGCTTTTGACTGTAATGTTAGCACCTCTGACACTGGGACTTGCAGCTTCTGAACAGAGTGCATTCGCTGTCTCTGTGACGTGGGGACACTGATGGGCATCTCACAATGCGATTGTTGAATGGCATTATAACAAAGAGACACCCACGGTCCAGAGGGAAAACAGAGGGGCAAAACTTGTGTACATTCGGCTTTACTCTCTCTAATTTCTAGGCATATAATTTATTCGTTTCCTGAATATGATGAGGATACCTGCTTTCAATTCACAGGCTTAGATTTACCACACTGACCTAGAATGTGGGAAATCATGTTCAATTTCCTCTTCTGCCTGAAGCAATGTGAACCAATATCTGCACAAGCAACTGACTTGGCCACCATGTTAGTCTGGGATAAATGTGTTGAAAAGCATTCTTGCTGCTCCACCATGCATGGAGAAATTAAAACTCATTTTGACCTAGAAAGTAAATGATTCTCATGATGACTCTGTGTTCCTGTGCTCTGGAAATGCTCCGTGTTCCAGTAGAGAAGAAAATCTGGAGTCATCCATGTTCCAACACATACTTGTAATGGAGTTAAAATACATTTAAATATGTATTGGAAGATGGAGAACTGGAAATCCTGCCTTTTCTTGTCCCAGATGAATGACCCAGTTGATAGACTTCAAAGTGAGGCTTTGCTGTCTTTTAACGGTTAGGTATCATTGGGCTAATGCAGCAAAGATAGAGATAGATTTGCAAACGGCAGCTATGTCTGTGCAGCCCACATGGTAAATGCAGGGCCTCATGGACAAATGGGCTTCACCTCACAGGAAGTGTGGTGTCTAGCCCTGCAAACAGAAATCCCTGCAGCCCTGCAGGGTGGATGTGCCAGGTATGGAAAGATCAGCAGGGTACTGAGTGTGCAAGCATCTGCCATGGGACAGGTCCCCTAAAGAGCATGGCGGGACTGGATGGGCTTGCTTGGATGCCCCTGACAGAGTTTGAAGGGGGGTAAGACACCCCGGTGCCTCATACCAGCAGGATTGTATTGTGATATTTGATTGATAAAATTGAAGCTCTCAAATAAAAAGAGGTGAGAGGGAGTGGGAAGAGGCAAAAGGGAGAGCCTCTTCTGCAGATGCTGAGGAGCAAGCATGAGGGGTTGTGAACCTGAGGCAGCAGTGAGAAACTAAGCACCCAAGAAAGACAGGTTTGAGATTCATTCTTTTCTTCTTCCTGCCTCCTGTCTCTCTGGGAGCTGCATGTGAGCCCAGCAGCACCACTAGCACAGGGCTGTGGACTGAGAGAGCACCCATAGGTCTATCACAAAAGGATCTGCAGCTCTTCACCTTCACCAGGTTACAAAAGTCCCAATGCAAAAGGCTGTGCCTCGAATTTCAGATGATCCTAGAAAAGTGTGAGCTGAACATATACATCTGAGAGTAATATTTGGCCTGTTGTGCTTTGATCCTTCAGTGAATATTGAATTTTAACTATTAAAAATACATGAAAAGTATTCAACAGCAATCAAACATCACCTTCACCATGAAAAATAAACCTTTCCCAGTTTTGTTGCCTTCTTGAATTCATAAATATATCAATGTGCTGAATTCCTCCCTGTAAAAGACCTGAAATTTTGCTTTGTACTAATAATCCTCTGCACTGTAGAGACTGAGGAAATAGGTATACTTTGGCTGAAGTCATCTGGAAGTTCAAATCCATAGGCATTAGTCATACTATAGAAATGGCAAGCATTATTAGTCTTTAGTTTAATTTTTCAACTAAAAGGGCAGTCTACAAAAGAAGGGAGTAATGGCCTGTGGTATAAAGCTGGCATGGAGTAGCAAGTTACATACAAGCAAAAAAGCTTAATGATGCATCAGGGGGTGAGTTAAAAGTGACAAGACATGCAGCAGATTTTCATTCCTGATCGGTATATTTTGGGGATTGTACATGCCTGCATCTGCCAGCATTATTTTTGATGAGTCCAGTAGAGTTCTTGTACAAATCCTAAAGCAGGTCACTGATGCAGGGTGCAGTGCATCCCAAGAAATTTCAGGTTCATATGTCTTCTCCTTCTCCTGTTTAACTTGTTTTGAAGGGCTTATTTGTAGTCTTGTACATCCAGGGAAAAAAAAATAGTAGGACCACCATGACTGCACTATTGGAGAAGTTAAACTGGGAATTTGAAGAGCTCAGTCTGAAAGAACAAGTAGAAGAAGATGTGGGGAAAATAACTATTTAACCTCTGTTATTCGTAGGTAATTCGTTGGAAGAATTACCTTTCCTGATTTGAAAGTATGGATTCATTTAGCTGTCCCTGAGGAGCAGAAACCAAGTAAATTAGAAACAAGAAAAAAGTAATCTCTGTCATTTTTCCAGAGGAGATTTTGTCAAAATCTGAACAATCTCACAGGAAAATTAAAGCCCATTAACAAACAAAATTAAATCAATTTGCTTATATATATATATATATTTTTTTTTTTCAAATATTCTGTTCCAAGACGAAAACCATGTTGAAATGGACTTGTACTGGGGGTGGAAATTTCGTTTTCCAAACAGCCATGTTAGAAACTGTAATCTAAAGTGAAATTAAACAGTCTGCTTTTATTGAGACAGCCCACAAGTAATGCAATCCAAACAGACCCAGTGGTAGAGCTAGCCTGGAATTTTCTGATTAAACTTTTTTATCTGAAAGTCAAAGCTCCAACTAAAGCAAAGAGTTTTGTGGAAAGCAGTCAGCGGAGAAGAATTTGCAGCAAAATAAATTCCAAGGTGCATCAGAAATTTGCCAGGCTTCTTAATGAATTGTCTCATGGTTTGCTTGAAGGACAAACATCAATATGTGGATGGGCTTCTTTGTCATGAGAAATCCCTCATCCCAGGTACTCCCGGGTTTTCAGGGTTTTATTCCTACTAAAGTCCAACCACAAGGCTGCACATAAGACAATAGAAGTGCCCTAAAACTGCAGCTCCTGATCAAGCCTATTGTGTCTCTACTTGTATCACTGAGGAGATCCAGGGCTAGTAGGAAAAGTGTGGATGCTTCTCTGAGCCCTCACCCGAATGAGGTGACTGTCATATTGTCCTGATCTGAGGGTCTTCGATTGCTGAAATATGTACTTCATTGCTCACTCTCTGGCTTACCCCAGTTCCTGAAGGACTCCATTGGAGAACTGGGCAGTTGATCCTCTGTTTTTTTTGGCAAAAGAGAGAAATACTCACTTTTCCCCAAATCAACACATTTCTCAAAACGACCTTTACATCAAGATTTTCTACTTTTCCTGCTAAATTGGAATAAAGCCTCATTTGATATGCAGGATTTATCATGAAATATGAAGCCTGACTTTAAAACAGCTTTACCTCCTGATCCTGAGGAAGAGATCAAGTCTTATGGGAGGATGCCTCACCCAGAGAAGCTGCTATCTATCCCACACTCTTCTAACCCAAGAGTTTCTATCTTCCAAAAGCCAGAAACTGTGATATTTCTTCTTTGAAATGAGAACTATAAATATCAGCTATTCCTAGAAGCCTGACAGAAAGGAATGACAATAGATCACTCTTTGCCTATGTATCTATTCATGTCTGTTAATTATCTTGGAAATTTATTAAAACCTCATGTTGTTATAAGCATAAAGTCAAAGTTCATTACAAAGACCACCAATTGCTCTATGAGTTACATCAGCTGTATGAGTTACATCACCTCTATTGCAGGAAGTCAACTTTTAATCTTTCATGGCTATAATAGCAGAGATTGCTGGAGAGTGACAACAGGGACTGTAGGACTGGATGCAGCTGTATTTGTGATGGGGAACTTGCATGACCTACAACTCTTCACCTTAACCAGGTTAGTTTTGCTGTTAGTTTGAACCTGCCTTTTCATTAGACTCCCTTCCTCTTTCTCAGAATTACTGAGTACAGTAAAATGAACCACTTATACAAAAACATTCATTAAACCTTAAATACCCATGCAGCATTTGTGAGATCAACCATAATAACACAGCACATGCTTTGTTCTCCACCAACAACAAACTTTACATCTTCCTCTTCACCCACACAAACTTCTATGACTCCATTTGGAATTGACCATTGTTGCTGTTTGTTACCCATGGAAATAAAGCATTTGCTATAGAAAACTTTACTTTGACTTAACCAAGGCTTGAGCCAAATGAGATTTCCTGATAAGTTTATGTAGATGTGAAAAAAAATGCACCAGCAAAGAAATGCTATGACTGACTTTCAAGCAAATGCCTGTGGATCATACTAGATTTTCTTACAATCGAATCTGAAATTAGCATGTGGGTGGTAATATATCTTGGGGGACAAAGACTGAAGCAGGCTTCTTACCACAACACCTGCCAGGAATATCTAGCCTAAAAATCACAGTTTTCCATCTGGAGGGAATAAAAAGGGGTGGGGAGCAGGCAGCAGGCCTAGACAGCCCACACAGACAGATCTTGGGTTCAGAGAGACCAAATCATATCGGCCGAAAATCCTGGAGCTAGGATTCTGTGGAGGTCCAAGCCTGCTGCTGGTGATGTTTGGGAGCAGTGGGGTGTAGGGAGGAGGTCTTTCAGCAGATGTACTGGCACAGTCACCACGGCACTGTGGAATCATATCAAGTGAAAATTATTTGTGCCTGGCTCTCTGTCAGAATTTTCAGTAGCTGAGACTTTCTGATTGTGAAATATTTCCTTGGTGTGCAAACCACCTTCTCGTGCTGCTCTTCTGAGCTTTCACGTGCTTTGTCCAGTACAGTCTGACAGACTACAACAGTCCAGTAAAATCAGATGTGTGATGCCAGACAGTAATTTGCCAAACCTCATTTATATGAAAACTATCTCAATATGGTTACTGCTGTGGCGATCCAAAGCAGAAAGTAATCTTCTATTCATGAATGCATGTACTCGTCTGCTATACTTGTCTTTGATGGCTGGGAACCAATAATTTAGCAAGTGACATGTTCTGACATTCACTCCAGAAGTTCAGCCTGTCTCAACAGTATGGTAGCACCAGTAATACAAAGTACACTGGCTTTCTCTCTAGAGCAACATTATTTATGTATGACATAGAATAATGCCTAACAGGAGCAATGAAAGGAAGAAAAGTGCAACGAGCTGGTGTGTATATGATATGACCTTGTTAACATTTCACTGCAGCATAATCTTTTTGTACTTTCAAGCATGATAAGTTAATGTATGCCACTGTGAGACGCATTGGAACTGACAGGTAGACATGCATTTTAAAAACCTGGTTCAGCAACTGTCACTTTAACATTAAGCAAAGCATATAATGGACTGAAGAATGGAGAGGGAAACCTTATTGAAACAGTAGAAGTCCTTCCTTGTATTCCCTGGAATATGTGCAAATATCCTGCAGCTTCCATCTGCAGAATTTGATGAGAATAATCTAAATGAGAAATATGTGTTGTGACAAACTACTGAGAGTTTAATCTAGAAATCATGAATATTGGCATGAAAGACTGCCAATTACTTCTGAATCTGAGGACTTGATGCCATACTATCCTAAGGAACTAGCAGTGCAGTCCTGATTGTGCTCTTCCCTGCAGTAATGCCTTTCACTTTCTCTTGCAACCAAATGTACTAATTCAAAAGGAATAAAGAATAAAGAACTTAAACTATACCTCAATTGTGTAGACTGTGTTTGCCATTAGACTTCTATGAAGACCATCCTGCTTGGTTGTAAGCTTTGTTAGTTTGAAAAAACTGGTCATTACTTTGCTTCTATTCAACATAACTTTACTGCCACAAGCCCAAATCATTCTGTCATCAAATTGTATGGAAAGTCCTCTGTGTGTTGCTTTTTCGCCCTTAAGTTTCTCATGTACCCTGTGACATATAAAAACATTGTTCTCTCTTTGAATCATTTGAGGTGTTCTTGCTTGATCATGTAAAACATACTTGGTTTTGGCTGAAGATCCAGTGTAAAACCAGATGGGTTTTATTCCCAGTTTTCTGGCAGTTGGGTACTGGCAAAAAGAATTGGCAGTGACACAGCATTTGAAAAGATGTGAAGTTTAAACTGAAGCTCAGAAAGATGAACAGCTAACTCCCTAAATAAACTACAGAGGCCTTGGAGGGGACCTGGAGTTGTTATGTGTGCTAGGGATATGAAATACTCAATTAAAAAGAAATAGATTTGCATCATTCTTTTTTGAAGATAGAAAATTTGAGGAGTAATTGAAACATACATAATAGTTGCTTTTTCGCTTTAATAAGAAATACACCCATTATTCCTACATCTGTGTAGAAAATACATAGATACACTTTAATAAGAAATACACCAATTATTCCTACATGTGTGTAGAAAATACATATATATATACTTTAATAACATTAAATTAAAAATAGGACACTGCTGTGGAGAGAGGTTTGTTACCTACAGAGGAAAAAGTCATTTTCTCTGACAGCTTCTTTATGAAATAGAAAAAAGAAGAAAAAAGAAACTGGAAAGCATTGACAGTGCTGTCTTGCAAACCAAAATAAAGGTTATCCATACAGGTCAGAAACACTTGATATCTATAGCTCTAATACAGAAGAAATTTGTATTTCTAGATTAAAAGCTTGAAAATGTACATGACGTCCCCATATATGCATTCATGGTAATGTAATGTAATACACGCAGTGAAGTATTAAATGCTAATAGTATTTGGCCCACAATATATTGGAATTATAGTTGCCATAACAATGTAAAGATTGGTTACAGAACAAATGCACTGGAAATACCTAATAATTTCAGGGGGATACCTTTAATTGTTAAGAGTGCTTTAAATCACTCAAATGAAACAACAAACAGCAGCATTAAAGTAAATCAGTAATGTCCTTTTAGACATTGTTCCATCTTACTTTTTTTCCCCCAAGGTTCTAGTTTTTCTATTACAAGTCTTCAAAAAAGGACTGAAGTAAGCACTAAGGAGGATGTCTTTCACAAAGTTTTCAAATTCCCTTCCGTGACCACAAATCATGGAACAAAATTTGTTAAAAGGTCTGATAAGATAGACTGTTTTCACAGCAAACATCATGTTTCTTTCAAGCCAGTTGTGGAAGGAAAGAAAATAAGAGGGTAAAGGAAAGAGAGGGGAAGAAGGCATAGCACTGGCTTCAGATCACCCGATGAACTGCAGTTGTAAGGGTTGTCCCTAGATCTGAAGATCAGAAAGGAGGTGAACGAAAATTTCAGCTGTGAATATGGATCTGGATCTTCTCCATCTCTTTGGTATTCAAATAAACGTTTTCTTGTATTTCCTTTACAGAGAAAGGGATCCGCTGTAAAATGTAGATCCCAACTTCAAAATTCCCAGACTCCATGCTGATGTCCTCCTGGGCTGGCTTCCAGCTGCAAACCTGAATCCACATCTGACCTTTAAAAGAATTTGGGGTGGTCTTTATTTTTTTCTGTCTTTGGAAGGTGTGCCACTTCACATTACGACTTCACATTACAAGCTGCAACCAGAGTACTTCTTCTGATGGCTTCTCTCACAGTGAGATGCAACTTTCATGCTACCATGTTGGACATACTTTGTAATAACAAGGGGAAGGCTTGCTTCTTTTTCAAGTATTCCTCACATAATCTCCAACCTTAACATAACTGAGACTTTTCTAGTGCATTATTTATATTCATCCCAAAATCATTACCGAAATCATCAAACCCTTTAATACAGAATTTTCACATAAACTATGGCTTCCAAAAATGGCAGAGGGATCTTAGAGAAGTTAGAAAAAAAAGAAGCAAGTATTTGGGTTCCATAAATCTTTTGACATTTCTCATCATAATTATTATTATTATTATTAGCTCAGTGAAATCAGTATACTAAAGGAGAGATAAATGCCAATAATTGTTTCCCATTGAGTGTTTTGTTTTAAGACAAAATGGATGGATAAAGCTCTAAAGGTTTGGACATGAGGTTGCTCATATAAACATCTTGCAGTGGATATCTCTGGCTGTTTTTTCCTGAGATTGAAAACAGACTAAAAGAGGAAAGTTACCACGCCGGGAATACTCAGGGGTGTCTGTGCTTTTAGAATAGAGGGGTTTGGTTAAAAAAATGAGACCAATAGCTGAGTGATCCCTAGGACTTGTTTCTGCAAAATTAAAAGCAGGATTTATTTTCTGTATTTTTATTTGGAGCAGATCTGTGCCAAACCTGCCTTAATCATTTAAGCTGCACTGAGTTTTGATGTCATATGAGAGCCATCATGAGACATAAGTTCCTTTGACTTTATTCATCCCCTCCCAATTTTCTCCAAGTTCTTTTTCATATCTAGCTCCCTTCAAAACTATTTCTGTCTTCAGCAGTATCTTGTTAATGCCAGCAGTCCCCCTCTTGCCATCCTGAGAGTCCATTGCCATTTCATTCCTGTCTCTCTTTGTATGATGTTGAGCTGTCCCCAAAACTCCAGGGAGTTGCACTTAATTTTAGAAAGAGGCCAAAGTGGTGAATTTCCAATCCAGATCCAAATCTGAAGCTTCCTGTGTCGTTGGCCTTTTTTGATGCAGCTTTCCAGCTTTGGCACTCCCATAGTTATTTTGTACATACATTCCCCAGTGTGTGGGAGTGCTGTTGTTTGGGTCAGAGAACTGGAATTCCGGAGTCAGGAACTCACATTCTTCTAAATTACTCCCTTCATGGCGTTTATGACTAGCTGCTAACTTGTTTATTTAAATGACACTGACATTGGGTGTTTCTCTTTTCTTATGCCAACTCGACACATAGTTGACATAATTTTTGGAAGCTCTGTTTATCTAATTTAGAAATCAGTGGCACTTTGAAACTATGAAATTTGGCACCAAATTTCTTAAGTTGGCCTCTGTGAAACTGAAGCATATTAATTCAACAGCAATTTTTGAAAGTTAGATGCTATACACCCAATTTATCCATCATCTACCTAAACAAAGGCATCTTTACTAACCTCACAGGATGGGGGTTTGCTTGCTTTTTCTTGCAGACCCAGCTGCCTCCCCAACCTTCTTATCTTCCTGATGTCCAGATGCTCTATTCTTCTAGCCACCAGGAGGGTTGTCAAAGGTCACAGCCTGAGGATGACTGAACTAGATTAGCTTTGCAAATTACTGTGGTCCTAAACCCTCTCATTTTAGATAGCAGAAAAATGCTACTAACTTGGTTAACAAGTTTTTACCAGTTATTATCTCCAGAAGTGCTGTTGTGCATCACAGAGCAGTTATCACTCCTTTTAGTGCACTCACCATGTCCTTCAAATTTTGCAAAGCACTGCATGGTATTTTGCAGTAGCTTAGGAGCTAGTCTGCATTAGACACAGCATGTTCTCCACTTTTACTTGTTTCACTTAAAGCAAAGAACTTCATCACAATGATTTTCCTTGCTTAGAGGATGAGCTATTGATTCAAACCATCACTGTAGAGAAATATTAACATTCTCTCAGACAGTGTTGGAATTTGGCTCTCAAAATGTACTGGAAAGGCAGAGATAAAATTTACATTCAAGGCAATTTCTGTGCTGTGTATTGAGCCAAGCATCTGAGTTTTCCTTTCAGAAGTGCCCAGAGATGTTATTGCCAAGTCTCACCATTAAACCAGGAGACATGATTTTTGGTCTTTAATTTTGTTTCTCATGGGTTTGCATTTTTTCCAAATCTAATTTACATTTTATTCTACATCTGCCTTCTTAAGAGATCAAAGTGTTCATACACTGTACAAATGTAGGTTTCCACACCCATTCCTATTTTTTTCAGTTTTAGAAGGCACATATGAAATAAGTTTTTTGTAGAGCCAGTAGTAACAGAGGCACATATTTCTGCAGATTAATAATTCTCTTTACTGTAGATCTCATGAATTCTTCTCCTCCCTTTTCCTTCTTCCCTCATGATTTCAAAGTCCACCCAGTGATTTCAGTGATCAAGTCACATTTATACAATTATCTGCTTCAAAGACATTTCTAAGGAGAAAATTAAAAAACAAAATAAGAGATGAATTGGCAACATGAACAATTTCCTCTTCACTTTAATCATTACCATAACCATTAAAGAAAAAAAAAAAGAAAAAAGAAAAGAAAAAAAGAGGAAAAGAAATCCTTCTGATTTGAAGTGGAAAACATCTTTCCTAACTTGGTGGTATGCACCACCACTATTATTACCACCACAAAAAACCAAGAGTAAGACCAGAAGTGGTGCCTGAAGCTAGATCAGTCAGCCCCACAATAGAGGGTTCTTTTGAGAACACAGTTGGTTTGGTTTTCCTGTCCCTAACTTTAGTGTTCTAAAAGTTACGTGTTTGCTCTGAATTAGTCATGTGGACTTTGTCTGCAAGCAATGGAGACATGTATCTCCCATTTTTTGAATAGATGAGTAAAGATCACTCTCTGGAACTGGCTGTCATGCTCCATAGATCTCTGACAGACCTACATGACAGGCTTAGAATAGATACCAACTTTTTGATTGGTAAATTTAGGTGAGATGAATCCCAATCTCTATGTTTTCATAATGATGGGGCTATATTATTACCATGTGTGTAATGTATATCTGTGTATATGTGTCGCTATACACATACATCTATACATATGTAAATGCATTTAAATAAATAGTGTATATATCTATTTATATTTAATAAACAGATTTTGCAGGCCAGAGAATCAAAATAATGTTAATAAAATATAAACACACGGTTCAGAATGTTTTCCTGCAATTGAACTTTAAATTAATTTAAATTGCTGTCTCTCCTAAATTGAAAACAAACATGCATTTGTTTGCTCTTTGCAATTCAACCCAATCTGCTCCAGTCAAAATTATTTACTACCAAAAGTCACCATGCCCATGTAACAATATAAACGTGCCCAGGCAGCAATTAAACTATTCAACACAGCTAAAGAGATGCTGTGGCCAAGGAGAAGCAGCAAGCCAATCCAGGAAGCGGGAATCACAAATGCTTGAGCCCGTGATGCTATCTCAGACCTTACATACAATTACTGGAATATTTCACAGCCTTTATCAGCATTTCTCTTTATAAACCAAAAAAGATTGAGCCAAACAATAAAAAACTTCTGTCCCTAGTCCTTTAGAGGAATGTAAGGAGAAACAAAGATCCCACAAACTATATGAAGAACATAAAAATATTTCTAAACCTCCTCTGAATTCCTTTAAAGCTACAGATTAAAAAAAAAATTATGGTGAAACTAAATGTATTAGCAATTCATTGTACTATGAAACAATACCTGCATTGTGATGCATTGTTAGGCACATAGAACAGCTACGGAGTTGACAACCATGACCTGACACATGCATGTGATACCATATGATATGACAATTGGCCCATTCAGGTGAGATATGGAGCATACAAAAAATTTAGGGCCCATACAGCTAAAGCTTGGAGCCTATGGGACAGTGTGGCATGCATTTGTTTTCCTGGAACCCCAACACAGATGGTAGCTCTAATTATGGGCTACTGGCCTCAGCAATTCCTCCTTCATGCTGTTTTTGTTTCGGTTTGTTTTCAAGTGGTGTATTTCTTCTTTGGTACCATAAGGACAATAAAACAACAGTGCAAGGCTGCTGTTGCTGCAATTTCTAATCAGAAAATAAAATATTATATACAGGTAGAAAGGCTATTTCATTTTTTAAACAATTGGAAACTTGTAAAATGTCATATATCCTACAAGTCTTTTGGAAATTGTTGCTAAGTAATGAAGATAATGAGCTTGCTTGGCCTCTGTTAGTGTAACAGCTTTTTTATCGCAGTGAGCAGTGTAATTACACGGAGGTTGGAGCTCCTCTTATGAATTAAACATATTGATATATAGAGATGTATAAGTATGACATAACCGCATCCTTGGTATTCTTATTTTTTATGGAGTTCTATTAATGCTTGTTACTAGTAAATGAGCGTGCAGTTACTTACGCTTTTCTGGTCCTGTTTTTCAGACTTCCCACAGGGTCTCCAGTGAGACATGGGGAGCAAGGTGGGCAATGCTCATATTCCTGTGGTAATGCCCATCGATACACAGCTGGTCAGTACAGTTGTGATGATTTGAAACTCTTTCATTTTAGTATGTTTGCCTTTGAGTTTACTACAGTTTTCTATTTTAAGAATATTGTAAAAAAACTGGCTGTAGTTTTTGCTCCTTTGTTCTTCAACACTCTGGAAGACATGGATGATGAGGGACAAACGTTATAACAAAAAACCAACATGGTCTTAATAACAATCTAATAAAATCAACTGCAACTGTCCTCTTACAGAGCTGGTCATCCACTAATAAAACACTGACAGAAAGTACTATGTTCCAAGGATGGAGTGTTTCCTTTATCATTACTGCTATAGACTACTTAGAATTTCTTTAAAAGGTGGGGAGCTGGAATGGGAAAGAAATCCTGGCAGAAGCACAAGGATTCCTTAGATGCAGTCCACCCACTGAGATGTTTGTGGAAGCAGCTGTAGGCAGAAGAATGATACAAGTGGGATCTGAAAATGGACCCCAGAATGAGTGAAACAACATGAGCACTCAACTTATTTCCACCTTTACACTGTAGTAAAAATAAAAACAATATAACAGTGCACTATTTCCAGCTAGAAAGCATGTTGTGAAATCCTCGGTATTCCTCATCAGTCCATTTTGGAAGATATTTTTGGTATTAGGAACATTGATAAAATTATTAGAAAGGTCACCTTTCACTTCTCATCAAGACAATTTACCTGCTATTGTAGACAACCATATCATCACACTTTATGAATACGGTTATCAAAAAGCTAGCTTCAAACTGTGGTTATAGACCCCAGTAACTTCCTAGAATTCCAGTTGAGACTCTCACTCCTTTCATTACTAGCCCTTTTTGTGTCCAACATGAATGTATTCACATCTGTTTTATACCCTTGTGCTGCACTGCCCTTCAAGAAAGGTCCTTTTCCTCCTGAAGACATGCTTAGAGAAATAAACGGTATCTTCTCTAAGGCTTTCCTTTGCTACATAAAACTAGCAAGTCCTTTTAAATTCTGTCATGTGATCAGTTCTCCTCATCTTTTCTTTCACCTATTCCCATCTGTGTTCACCTTTCAGTGCTAGAGGTAATTGAGACTGGTCTAATAGTGCCCTGTGTAATCATGTCAATAGCTCTTTAACCACAAAACATACCATAAAATGGTTTTAACACTTAAAAGAAACAAACAAACAGAAAAGGCCCAGGAGAAGCACAGGGACATGCAGAACTCCTATTTGGTTGAAATCTGGACTATGGATCACTAAAGATATAAAATGTATTCAGTGGAAAAGTGACTTGCTCGTTTTTCAGCCAAAGGACATAACTGACCTTCTCAGCATGCAGCTAAGCATATCAGTTTCTTAATGATATTTAAGAGAGAAAATTTCAATACGGGTGGGAGCTGTGGGAGTGATTGTTTCAGGCTGAGAAATTGCGTATTAGCTTTAATAATAATGTGATAAATCCATAATAAGAGCACAATTTATTATCTGTAAATTTTGGACCCTGAATTCCGCTGCCTCTTTCAGACAAAGAAAGAAGCCTGTGTCCCTGCCCATCCTGTCCTCCTCAGACACGGGAGGAGCCCGGGATCCCTGCCAGTCCTGTCCTCCTCTTCCTTTCTAGTTTTACAAAACACTTTATGTACATAAATTTTTACTTAACCTCTTATATTGTATTGTGTATTTTTATAATGTGAAAAATACCTACCCTGAAGTTGGCAGAGGAAGCTGTGAAATGGTTTAATATTTATCCCCATTCAAATGTGGCTGTCTGTTCTGGAGGGTGCCAGGTGCTTCAAACACTGCCAAACATATGGCAGGGCTGTGGTGCAGCCGCCTTCGACGGGGAGCTGAGCTAATAGCCCCACATGCATTTCATTTAAAAATATGGACAACTATTCAATCAAAATGAATTTTGTCATCTTGGTCAGGACTGCATTCAATCTGCGTCGAGAGACATGAAAGGACACTCTGCTGCCCATATTTTATAACAATGACTCATTCAGCTGCTATAATCCCAGTCAGATACAGTACAATGCTATTCCTTGCCTGCTTCTTTTCTTTCAGCTGTAACTTTTCCTCTGCTATGCACAAAACTCAGTGGTTGTCAAGAAGGTCTTGTTAGCACCTGCTTTAGGGGCTAGCTACTTATATCCAGGGCTTTGCACTTTCATACCATTTTCCCCCTCTAACTCTGACCCTTTTTCTCCAAGTATGAAAATGTATCTCATCTTTCCCTTGCAGCTACAGGACAGGAAAGAAGGTACAGTTACAGATCTTTATGATACAACCTTTTTTGTCTGATATTTCTGATGAAAAATGTATAAGCAAGTAGAAAACATTATTATCCCAAAGCAATTCGTATACAAAAGCATAACAACCCGACTAACCCCAGCAGAGACAGCAGATAACTCAGCTGTATTATTTTCTTGCTTAAAAGGAATTTACCTTCTATCATGGTTTCCTAGACTGGTTCCAATGCTCATTAAAAGAACTGGATCAAAAAAAAAAAGCCTCAGTGAAATCCTAGATGGAGTGAACCTCCTCAAAAAAGAAAATAATCTGAAATGATAATAGTTGGGAGAAATAAGCATATAAATTGATCTGTAGAGCTCATTAGAAATGCTCTGTTTCAGGAGCTAGACTAACTTAAATACTAATGGCACGAAGCAATTTTGGAGGTAATGGTCAAAATGAATGACAAGGTGCCTTTGTCAATAAAATTATCCTAATTAAAGAATCAAACACCCAGTACGAGGTTGCATTCGGATCAGGATCTGCAATTTCCCCTAATTTGGCAGGATAAAAAAAAAGGGGGGGGGGTAGGAAATAATGATTATGTGTAGCCCACAAATAAATTAGTTAATTATAAATATATAAAGGAAATCAGTTACCTCCCTCTCGTAATCCCTCTCCTCTGACCCATGCTGGGTGGGTGAACTCCAGATGTTAGATAGAGGGCTCAAAGTGAGATCATGAAGCCAAGCACTGGGCACTCACCTCTCCCCACTCCACCAAGGTGGATGACATTTCCCCTGACCAGAGGCCCCAGTGGGTCTGAGCAGGCTGTGACACCCACCCTCACCACAGCCAGCCCAAACCTGCCTGGCAAAGCAATGGGGAGACTCGGGATAGGGGCCACAGAGATGTCCAGAAACCAGGCTCGGATTTCTTTAAATGGCTCCACATTTGGTTCTTGTTGGGGCACAGGGAGCCAAAGGAGGAGCTTATGGGTAGATTATTTCAGTTAAATAATCAGCAGGCTGAACTAAGTGGCTAGACCACAGGTATTTGGAGACAGTAACTGTAAACTTGGTGTATGCACTAACTAAAATAGCTTCTCAACAGCTGTAAGTTATTATGTAAACACTGTGCTCTCACATCCTTTTATTAACAGTCGCTGAGGAAACTGCTCACATTCAGTTTTGTTTTATGCACAGCGCTATGAAGAAATATTGGAAACCTATTCTTCCACAGATTGTTACAGAATTCCTAAAGGCACATCACATTATAGAAACCCAAGCTAATGAGATGGGGCTAGATCTCATTAGAATTCTATTGTTTTTTCTTAATCTATAAACTGTATTAGGGACTTCCAAAAGGAAGATCTACCTACATATGTGTAGCTTTTACTTGCAATCAAAGTAAGACATTTGAATTAAAATGACTGCACTTATTGCTAATTAATGTGACTATTTCCCAATTTATGTGTGTGTGCAGGGAAGATATTCTTGTTAGGGACCAAAGGTCACTCATGCCAAGGTCAGCAAACATCTTGTTCCTGAGTATCACATCCAACTGTATTCACTGTGTGTGTAAATGATAGCAGCTGGACATTGTTTAACATGCATCCTTATGGGCACAGGCTACCTCTTACCAGCTAAGCTGCTTTTTTGGTCCTCTGGTGTGAATATGTCTACATTTATAGAAGCAGATAACTATGTAAAGCAGGTGACAGTCTATTGCCGTGCGATTTAACCAGGCAGGTATGCACTCCCACTTGGCAACATAACATGCTCTGAAAAAAAAAAAGAAGGAAGGAAAATTCTGCTAAAGGCATGAAAGTTATGCAGTGCCTGTCCTGCATAATGAGTGCAAGAATCCCTTCTGCTTAAGATTATAACAAATAAAATGCAAACCAGACTCATAGGCTATGGAGCACATTTTCAAACTGATGAACAGAGATGAGTTGAACTCCCGATTGTCCAGGAAATGGAAAGATCCTCATCAGCTGTAACAGGGAGCCTGATAGCTATTTGAATGGGACTGTGTGGTAGGCTGAGGAGGAGATCCTGGTATCAGAAGTTCAAACTGGTGATGAATCCTTTTGTCCTTTGTCTCAAAAAGAATGAGGCATTTGTTTATTGTGTTCATTTGCACTACAGCTATATAATCTCATGCCTCAGATTTCTTTATAGAGACCTTTTATTTCCTTTCTTCCTGCAAATTTGACTTCTGTGATTTTTTTTGACTCCCATCTGAAGCATCAGAGATAGGTCCCAACTAGAGATAGGACAGGTTACACTGGTGCTTCTTTTGAAATATAAACCTCCCAAGTGTCTCTGAGAGAAGCATACCCAAGGTCACATCTACCAGATCTGTGGTTGAAAGGAATTTTCCTCAAAAACAGACCGGTGGGGAGGATTGAGTATTACCTGCCTTTCTCTGTAGGAGAGTGTGTTATAATTGTTATGATCATCTGTTAATTAACTAATGGCATGACCACTAATGAGAACTGAAATAAGCAGTGAACTCTTGACACACACACACCCAGCTGTCTCTGTGATGTATACCAGTGTGTTTGGGTCTTCTGCAATAGACTGCAAGCTGTCATAGGGAGCTGGCAAAATTTTTGTGGCTGAACTTCTATTGAATAGTCAAATGAACCACAGAGGGCTGGGCTCGGTGGTCTAAACCACAGAAACATCATAGAATCATGGAATTGTTTGGGTTGGAAGGGACCTTAAAGATCACCGGGGTCCAACTTCCCTGCCATGGGCAGGGACACCTTCCACTAGACCAGGTTACTTAATGCCCCATNGAATCATGGAAATTGTTTGGGTGGAAAGGGCCTTAAAGATCAACCTGGTCCAAACCCCCTGCCATGGGCAGGGACACCTTCCACTAGACCAGGTTACTTAATGCCCCATCTAAACTGGCCTTGAGCACTTCCAGGCATGGGGGAGCCACAGCTCCCTTTGGCAACCTGTTCCAAGTCCTTTTCAGTCCATGTTCGTATAATAATTTTACTGTTTGCATATGCTGGGCAGCTATGCAAAAGGAAGAAAGGTAAGTGATGCTCCACAGTAAGGGCACCATGAAGCAGCAGGTTTTCAGCACGTTCAGTTTCCAGATGAATAGCCTGGTGGTCTTTCACTAGGAAATTAAGTCCTGAGTATGTGTGTAACACTACCAGGACAGATCTGCTGAATTACCAATAACAAAAACACAGCTGTAAAATTCAGTGTCTGTTTTTGCTCCAAAAAAGCTGTAAAGTACCTATGCATTTGTTTCACAAAAGCTTCTAGTTCAATATGTCTTACATATCTCATTAAAAGAATTATTCTGTTATTATCATTTAATCCAGTGTGGTATGAACATGACATTTGACAGCCTATGGCTGAAAATTCCAGCTGCCTTTCTGGATTATAAGCATAAAGTTTTACAGCTATATGTGGCAAGGCAGTAGGGTCAGCAAAAAAAAGGAGCCTGAATTTTCTATGCAGATCAGTAAAGCTGCTGCTGAATTGTTATTCTTCCCTTTAGTGTGAGTCCCAAGAGACCAAACCAGCTGAATTATCTTCTTCTCACTAGTGGACCTATCTCTCAGGGGAAAGGTCAAAAATAAGCCATGGCAGGGAGTAAAGGAAAAGGGTTGAGCATGCTTTGAAGTCCTCAGCCCAGTGTGGCAGCCTGAAATACAGGAGTGAGAGTTTGATTGAAGGGACACCCTGATTCCCACTCCAGATAAATCCTCACATGGATCTTCTTCCCATGGAAATACTTCTTTTCAGGAGGTCAGGCTGAAGCAGGGTGAGGGGTATGCTCAGACGGCGGCTTGTTTGGAAATCAGTGATGAGAAGGAAGGCAGACAAGAGTCAACGAAACCACTAGCCACTGCTCAGGCACTGCTGCCCTCCATACAAACAAGGATGTGCAATGGTATGTCTTCTGCCGTTGAGGTCATGACACAGCAGGGTCCTCACTGCTTATCTGTGATAAGTCAGGAAAAAAAGCTCTAAACAAACAAGAAAGCCAGAGAAGTAGCTTACCAGGGGGTAAAGAAGCAGATTCACAATGCTAACATTTGCTAGCGATAGCACTGGGTTTCAAAGCCCCCAGGATATGGTGCAGGACTTCATGCTGTGCCAACTCCAGAGAAACTGTCACTATCCCAAAGTTTTACTGAGTAGTAATTTGATCAAATAATCTGAGTAATTTCATCCAAGCAATTTAAACTTTAAACTCAATAACCAAACCAGTAATATGTGAATAATATAGACCGTACGGACCTCATTTCATGCATTATTCTGAGAAGGTGGAAAAGCATCCATGTAGGAAACAGACTTTGGACATCTGACAATTAGATGTGGCTGAAAATTTTTTTTCTGAAAAATGGCCAGCAAAGTCACCCCAAATGGCTTTAAAATTATATTGAGAAAGAAAACTGCAGTGTATTAAAAGGGCTGTCACACATTCTTCTCCAAAAAGGCCAACTTTTGTTTAGCCATGATGAATATTTTGACTGAAGCACACTTGAAGGCACAGAAGTCCTTCTCTTTTTCCTTGGGTTGTTTCCTGGGTAAGACCAGATGAAACTTGAGAGCTGGACAAGAAGTAAATGGAGACAGTAAAGAAGCATCAGAAAATGTATAAAGGAGTGGATTTCAGCCATGAAGGATACACAGTTAATAAGCTGGCTTCCCAGAAATGGGGACAATGCAGTCCTTCCAACACCACCCGGTGGCATGGAGCTCAGGCTGGAGTGCAGGCTTTAGGGAGACATGAGTTCACCATTTTGATAAATAATCCAAGTTTGCTGTTTTTCTTCTCTTTCAACTTGCACTCTACCTTTGTAAACATTTCTATGTGGGTAAATTACTCTTCCTTTCTGAGCAAGTCTATGAAGCTGCTTTATTTCCAGCAGAATGGTCCTTGTGTCACCATCATCCTCCCTGTGAACAAACTGAGAGAGCTAGAGGGGAGTTAAAAAACAGAGAGTTGCATTAAGGTAGTTCCTTGAGGCCTCCATGGGGCAGGCATCCCACTGTGCTCTGCTCAGGGCAGGGGACTGGGCTTGCGCAGGGGCTCTCCTGCTGCCTAGGGCACAAAACATGCCAGAAGAAAATGGAAGACATGGAAAACGCTGGTGATGAGAAAGGGAATGGGGGCTGAATAGACTTGTCTGATGACCGGAGGTAATTATTGCTGCACAATCAGAGTTTGGAAAAAATCTGCATCATTATCATTTAAATGACAGATGGGCCAAGGCTGAGCCCTCCCATCAGAACCTCTTTTGTAACCTGGCAGGTCAATGCACAGCTGGGGATAAAACCCAGGGGTGTGATTTGCCCCTCTCCTTCTGTCTTCTGCTAGATAATAGGGCTGGAGAAATGTAAAGGCTTGGAAAACCTTGACTGTAGAAAGGCAGGGCTCTGCAGGCAGGTGGCACAAGGACAGCCATGCACCAGCCCCAGAGTATCTCCTGAGAGACTCCAGCACTGGAACTGCACAGGGACCTCCTGGTGGGACAGCATTTGGACACAAGAGTGCACAAAGATGCTGAGCAGCCCATGGGATAATCCAGCAAGGACAAGATAAATCACACTAACCTGAAGCTGCATGGGAGCCTCTACAAACCCAGAAGAGGAAAGGATATTTAAGCCACTTCACCATTCCTGACTTCTGGGCTGAATCTCTGCCCAAGTTACCATGGTACGATTATTTCCTAGGTGTGAGTGTCAGTACTGAGCATTTGTCTTCTGGTACCATTTTCTGCTCCAGCAGCTGTTCCCATCTCTATTGGGAAGAAGCAGGTATGAAACCCAAAATGTGCTACCCCTGGGCTGCTGAGGCTGTTAAGGGCTGGGCAGTGCCCAAGCATTAACCTTTATGCTGTCCAGGAGGCTCCCTGAAACCTTCTTATCTCACATGGAAAAATCCTTACTCACAGCATCTGCAATTGGAGATTTGTTTACAGAATAGCTTTCGTTGAATTTTGATAAAAATTCAGTGTTGGCAGGAACCACTTTCCTCACTACCAAGAGTGCCTTTTCTAAGGCAAAACATGTCATTGGCAGTCAGTTAATTACAGCAGGCATTCTAAGACTAGGGGTGAAGTGAGGAATGCAAAAGTGGCCATGGGAATTTCGGGGAGCAGTATCAAGTGAATTATCCTAATCGCAAGCAGAGGTGTGGTCTCTGGAGTCTTGCTACAGAAGCACCAAAAGAAGGGACAGGGAGAGGTGGTCTGGTCCAGTTCCCAGCTCCAAAGCAAGGCTGCCGATGCTCACCCCTTCCCAGCAGGTGTTTGAGTGGTCCTTAGCAGGCTTGGTTACAGAAACCCAGCAGTCTGCTTCTGCAGCCTTGCTCCTGCACTTACCTGTCTGAGGGTGAGAAACAGTCACTTCAGTGCCTGGTGGCTCAAGAGTGGCTTTTGTGATTAGGCCCACCTTTGAAAATGTATTCCAGAGCTTAACCTTTTCTTTTTGAAAAACTGAAAACAAATAAGCAGTCTCCTCCACAGTAAGGTGCATTTAAAGGAAGTCCTCTTAACTATTTCCCAAATCTTTTCCTTCTATCATCATTCTTTCCTGCCTGCTGTAATAAAGCAGGAGGTGTGATATAAACAGCAAACCAAAATCTAACACCAAGCCCCTGGCTGGATGCTCTTTCTAACCATCAATTTTAAACCTCTGATTTCCCAGGAAAAGCAATTTTACCAAGTGCCTTACAAAACAGAAGAATATGAATCCCTCAGCACTGAAGTAGTTGACTTATCAGGGAGACAATACTGGGAATGTAATTTCTATCAGTAAATCTGATTCAACCTTTTCTATTCCTGAAGATTTTGATGGGTTATATGAGATCAAGTCAAGCAAATGTACACACCGTTATATTAATGCAGTAAGATGCTCTTTGGCAGATTATTCCTGTTATGGTTTAAACCCAGCCATGCAGCTCGTTCACCCACTCAACACGCCTCCCCCTCCCCTCCCTCCCCTTTCTTGGCGTCCCCCTACTCCCAGAGGGATGGGGAGGAGAATCAAAAGAATGCAGCTCCCACAGGTTGAGATAAGAACAGTTTAGTAACGAAGGTATAACACAAATCACTGCTGCTACCACCAATAATAATAATGATAAAGGAAATAACAAGGGAAAAGAGTACAGCATCTCACCAACCACTGACAGATAACTCACCCCACTCTGCCCGACCAAGTGCTAACCGATACCTCCTCCAAACCCCAGAGCACTAGCCCTTCCAGGTAATTCTCAGTTACATCCTGGGCATGACATGCTGTAGTATGGAATACCTCTTTGGCTAGTTTGGGTCAGGTGTCCTGTCCCTGCTTCCTCCTGGCCTCCCCTCCTCCCTGGCAGAGCATGAGGCTCACAAAGTCCTTGGTCAGACTGAACATTTGAGCAGTAACTAAAAACATCCCTGTTATCAATTCTGTTCCCAGGTCAAAAGTCATAAACACAGTGCTGCACCAGCTACTATGAAGAAGAAAAAATGACTGCTACTGCTAAACCCAGGACAATTCCTAAGTACCTCTGCAGGACTAGTAGGATGCTGGCAGTGTTTTCCAATTCTACAAAACTCATGATGACAGTAAAACGGAGCTATCTGAAAACATTGAAGAAGTGTTGCTTCAGCAGAGTGAAGTACATCACTGTCCGGGGACATGGCTGCTTTATATTTACCCTAATACTTCTACTGAGTGGAAATTAGATAGTCATCATTGTGCTGAAAAATACTGGCTTTGCTGCTTAAGAAAAATATGTCTCCCTTCTAGGAAGGGATGCATGGCTACATTCACCTATCTCAAATCAAATGCAGAGGTATAAGGGAGGTGTAGATCTGACCAAGAGGGAGCTTTTTATGCTCCAAACAAAACAAAATCAAACAAGAGGGGTTTCTGCCTTCTACAGCCAGAAAGACAGAGCCTGCAGAAATTATAACAAGGCACTGCTGTAACTCCTCGCATCAATACCCATTTCCCCCTGTATCTGAACTGCCTGCTGGATTTATCTGCTTTCTCTTCTCTTATGTTTAGTCTGTGAGAAATATGGGAGTGAAACCATTTTCTCTCTTTGGACAGGAGGCATCAAGCTCTGAGAGTGCGAATTGCTACCCTAATATAAAATAATACGATAACAATCACTATATAATGACTGAATATTGGGAATGATGGCAGGACATGCTGCTCCCTCTGGTAGCAACTGATGTTGTAGCAAAATCAGGTAATCATCATCTACTGCTGAACAGAGCAGAAAAGGCTATGTCCTGTATTTATATTGGTTGGGGTGCTCTCCAGTTTATCTGTGAAGTCAGGCTTGCAGGCCCTTGAAATATAATTTGGAAGATAACTGAATCAATTCTTCCCAGTGGATGTAAAGCAATGAAGGCTCTGATGAGAGACAAAGGGAGAAGGATTTGGTCACTGAAGAACATAAGTTCCAAATTAAACACAAGAAAAACTAAAGCTTAAAGAAGGGCGTTAGGAAGGAAGGGGGTAGAAAAGCAGAGATAAAGGAAAATAAAGAGATATTGTGGAAGAAGCATAGCTGTCTGTTGGAGTGCATGTCGCTGGGCATGGAAATGAGAGGAGATGTTGTCATCCATTTTCTGTGCACTGAATCTTTAAATGTAGATGAATCTCTTCCCCTGCTGTGTGGGCAGCTTCAAGGCAGCTGCTGTCTGGTGCTTCAGTGCAAATGCAGAATAGTACCAGAGCAAGATGGCTTTCTCCTCTTTACTGACCGACAACTTCTTTTCAAATTATTTGATTTTTACTTTCTACTTTAATGTTCCCCTTCTATAAGAGATGAAAGCAATCCAGGCTGGAAGATATAATAGATAAATTCTGTCAAACAGGAAAATTCACTCTTGCAGGAATTGCTGATAATATGGCAGTGCTGGGAACCTACTGCCAACCATTTCGACTCATCCCTGCTGCTGGATAGTACTGGGACTTTTCATCTACCAGGAAGATAGGACCACAGGATACAGAGACACCCAGGCTGAAGAATAGCGTACACACTCAACCTTGTCCTGACCCTATTGGGTTTATCTCCATCACTACCCAACCTCAAAATCCTCAAAATCAAATAGTCAGTTCAGCACTAATGTACATCATCATGCCCTAAAGTGCAGTCAGGATAACTCAAGAGTGCAGATTTTCTTGTCCAACTCTGTTCCGAGAGAGAGACATAAATCAGTGGGATCACAGTCTCATTTTTTTGCCTTGGGCTCCCCATAATATTTCTGCCTAAATATTGAATGCCTAATGCACTGTACATATACATGCACCATCTCTCTTTGAAAGTGTATGCCCTTTGGATAATCACATGTAAATGAGGTCAGGGTACCACAGACCTTTAACTAGCATTAAACCCCTCAAATATCACTTGCAGTAGAAGATCCTAAGGGCTATGCTCATTCCACATGACTTTATCCAGAAGTTAAAATTCATGAATTTATTTTTTCTAAATATGCAATAATAGCTGAAGTGCACACTTTTATGCATTAATCTCATATTGATGGAGACAGCACAAAACTCACAGGGCTAAATTCTAACACGAGTTCAACTTGTACATCTCAGTGCAGTTGAATGCATAGAGCTGGGCACTATATGACTCATGCCTGAGAAACAGGGAGGCTGTGCAAAGTGTACTTGTGACTGTACATGAATTACACATGTGAAGAATTACAGTGGTGCAAGTCTATCCAGCAAGAAAATGACAGCCTATGAAAAGTGTAACTTGCAGCACTCTTATTCCTCATCAGTGAAGTTAACTGGTTTGGAAACGGTAAGTCTGACCACTCGCTACATTCCTATCAGGGCTTCTCTTCAGATTCATGCTCCCATCAAATGAACTAAAAAAATGGGTGCAGACAAGGAATGTACTTGACTACTGAATTACTTTGGCATGAAAGATCCCTCTGTAACAAGAAATAATGTCTTTTGTGCAAGACAGAGAGCTTTCCAGGAAGCAGAGCCAGTGCTGCAGACATTGTATGAACTGCCCTGTGCATTTGATAAGGTCCTTGATCCACTTCCATTCGTAAAAAGAAAAAATTAAAATAAAAAAAAATAAAATAAAGGAAAACTGAAGCATAGAGTCTCCACTCTTCCAAAAATGTCTATGTACATGAACAGAAAGCAAAACTGGGAATGACATGTGTCACATTAGTTTCTGTCCCCTCAAAAAAACACTCAAATGAAAGCATTCAGCTACAGTGGTGGGTAGCATAGAAGAGCTTGAATAGAATAAAAAAGAGTATCTATTAGCAAATGACATACAAAATAAAAGGAAAGGTATGGCTTTCAACTTTGAGGTTATTGGGTCAAATCCAGTTCACATGAGCAGTAATGGAGGTCATTGCCATGTCAGGGCTTCATGATCAATATGAAGTTGCCTTTTGAGCCATAAGCTACAGCATCAGAGCTGTTGTTCCTTTCCAAGATATTAAGGTATGACATTGTTTCCATAATCCTTTGCTCATTTGAATTCCAATAGCATTAATATCTGAAAATTCCTGGTAAACCCATGTGCACCTTGAATGCTATGCTACCTTGCATCTTATGCCACACCATTGCTAAAAAAGGGTGCAGTAAAAATGCATTTAGTTTTACACCATTTAACAACTTCTTTTCATTGGTGCAAATAGCCATGCAGGATACAAACTAGTGGAAAATCAGACTATGTCTATAACGAAAATCCTCAAACAATTGAAAGAATTCTGGTACATTTAACTTTGAGGAAAAACCCAACACTGTAGTGTACTTATAGTGGCACTATAGTGGCACTTCAAGTGACTAACAGCACTCATGATGATAGTTTGAGAGGAATAGGCACTCTTCAGACTTTCTCATTTTAAGCATGACATAACATAAGGTGATATTCTAAGTATTTTCAAAATATGACTGGTTTCCCACCATGTTTTTAAAAATCAATAATATATGATTATTTATTGAAAGCTATGAAAAGCTTTCCAGAAATTTATTTGGAACATGGAATCAAGATGGGTATTTCCATTTTTAATGAGATTTTTACAATGCTGAATTTCAGCCAGCAATATGCAGGCTATTGGTAACAAGTAAAATATTCACAACTATAAATTAGAGAAGGAAAGGTAACCAAGTTTTTCGAAAGTAAGTAAACTTGGGTTTGCCTCTGCAAAACCCATCTGTGTCACATATGCAATGATGGACAGGAGGATGAGCCCTCACTATTTTTCAGAAAGTGAAAGAAATTCTATTCCATTACATCCCTTGTCAAAACATACAAATCTAGCAACTGAGACATATATTTTAAAAAGAAAGGCTCTGCACCTCACACTCTAAACCACACTGGTACTGGCAACCTACTCATGTCAGTAGGACAACTCTTGCATGTGTGAATGAGTCAGTAGAGGATCTGCACAATCAGGCGCTATGGGGTCATGCTATTGAGTTTAAAGAGTTAAATAAAATGAGTGTGAATTTCATATGGCAAAACACAGACACCCATAACTTATTTGCTTTCAGGAGATGTAAATGAGGCCAGCCTAGTGCCTGCTCCAGGTGAGACAACAGGAAGGTAAGTATTTCTGCAGCTCCTCCCAGAACAGAGTTCTGACCCAGCGCTGCCATGTAAAACCAGGGACAATCCTGCTTATGGGCTGCCACTAGGACCTGGTTGATTATCTTCGTTATTACCACAGTTGTCACTTTTTACCTTGGATGCTAAATACCTTCATTGCAGTAATACTATGACACTTGGTACTCCTTCACCATCAAAATTTCCTCCTGGGTTCACATTTCCATCATCATTGTCCCATTTCACAGATCACAGGGCCCAAGCAAGATCATGGCAGGAATTGGTAGCTCTGGCTGGCACAGCAGCAGGATTACCTGTCTGCCCTTCTTGCATTACCCAGAAAACTCTCTTCTTTCGGAACTAGAGAAGGGTACAGGCACATAATGCTCCTTTGAGAAGCATAATCTTTAAACACTTGCTTATTTTACTGGGTATTCTGTCCTCCCCAAGCAATTTTATAGTATGTATTTATTTTAACAAGAATTCTATGTGTGATATGATGAGGAAAATTCTGGGGATTTTTCCTGGATATACCCCTCTTTCTAAAACTAAACTCTCCTCTGGTACCTGCAATCAGGAATACTACTGTAATATCAGGATGAATCAGACATCTTCCCAATGACAACGATCTTTTCTGTACAGCATTTTGTGCTGCAAAATTTTAGCAGCACTTACTTGATAGATCACCTTACAACAGTTTCCTTGGCACAGATTTTCATCCTCCTACCTCCATATTTTGAAACGTGTTTACCAATTTATTCTTGAATCCATCCGTGTCACTGCTTAATTATGGATTTAGTCAGGGGTAAAAAGCATTTTAGTTACCATCAGCTTTAAATTTTTAAATCTACAGGAAGATAGGTGCGATGGTGGAAATGGAGGTTAGCTCCATAAATATTGCTTGAAGAAGGCTTCATTTTAAAAATGATGAAATTCATGCAGTCTAAGGTAAAGGTTTAAAAGCTGAGATACACAGGCTTGAAGACTGAACCCAACCCCTCTTGCAGAATCCATCAGGCACATCAGAACACCGATCAGTTTTGCTGCCAGGCAGTCCGGAGATTTACAGGCTCCTAACCTAAAATGCAGCGATGGCGATCAGAAACTGCAAAGAAAAGTCAGAAGTCCAGCCCCACGAGGAGGTTTGAAGATATGCTGCCTACGTTCTGCAGTAGACAAAGCATCAAAGTGCCTCGCAAGAAACTCTGCATCTTTTCAGCCACCCTGGAGGTGATATTATTAAGCTTCTGTGGGATAAACCCAATGAGAAACTGTTCAGCAGCATGCATAAGGGCTCTACAATCCTGCCCTATATTTTTGTTTCTGGAAGCCATTTTATAATCTGTCTGTAGATGAGGGAATTAAATGCGAAATTTCACTTCCTCCCCCACAGACATTGCAAAGCTTATCTAATGCACTTTTATGTGAAGTCTGATTCCCCTGCTAAGTGTTTCTACTCTCCCACCCTATTTGGCATACAGTGAACAGTGCACAAAATAAATTTAATTGATTTGTACAGGTATTAAAACAGATTATCATCTACACAGATTTGGAAAGCAGACACTGTATGTGTAGCCAAATGGATGACGCAAACTCTCATTTCAAAGGGTTTCAGAGAACTGGGTATTAGCAGGGAGTAGATCATGTTAGACAGCAAAAGAATTTCACATTTATCCATCAAATGACAAAGAAGGTCCAAACTTAATTGTACAGTGATTTGTATATTTAGGAATGATTTATTTAAAACATCACTATGGATACAATGATCAGATTTTCATACAAAGGCACTTGATTTAGCTATTCCTGCAAAACATACGCATGTTGAAATGCGCTGATTTCCAGTGCAGACCAGAACTTTCCATCCTGGCACCAATTGCAAACAAGAGCTTAACCTAGATTACACAACTGAACATACGCGTGCAGCACCAGCTTGATATTTCTGTTTAAAAACCATGGCTGCCCACCACCGAGAGATAAATATTGACAGACTGACATATGGCCGATAGATATGCAATGCAAATATCACCAGATTGCCACCACCCTAATAAGGGAGAGTTCCAGGAGGGCACATTAACATTCATCCTCTCTCTTGGAAATGTTGCTATCCTGTATATTTGAGAACGTTGTTACCTGTTCACCCTACCCCTCCCCGCTGCCTCTGCCCATGCTTTGGTGTGACATGGGGATGCCAGGATAACCATCACCTCATGCCACTACCCTGACATGCCTGCAGCAATGGACAGTGCTGGATGCCCAGGGAGGAGTATAAAACCAGGACAGGCATACAGCAATCTCTTGGTGCGGTATCCACAATGACCGTACTTCCATATTAAATGAAACTGTGGAATGAAAATGAAAAACCTTGCCTGAAGAAAAAGGAAGCAAGCTGTGAAGATGTTGAGCAAAAGTCTCCCTTTTGTGTGCAGAAGGGGGAGGTTGTTTTTCCAAGGGCATGGGACGCTTTTACACAGTCAGGGCTACAGAAACTGCAAAAGAAATTGTATAGCAGGTTCTTTAATCAAATGCTTATGACAGCTGAATTAAAACATTATTTAATGGAGTTAGCTCTGAAGAGAGCTCTGAGAGTTGAAGTTTGTTTCTCTTTGTCTCACAGCCCAGGAGACCACTTTCTTTTTTATGCCTCCCTGATGTATGAAATCACTGCAGTGTCCTTTACACTGCTTCAGGAATAACAAAGGCTGGAAAAATGCTTTTCTCAGGTAATAAACTTATAGCTGGCCTGATTTTTTTTCCCCTTATACAAGGAACACACAGTCAAACAGACTGCTCTCCTTATTCAGCAATGGCCAGTGTACAACTCTGACCAAAACCCTAACATTTCATCTAAGTTTGAAAGACATTTTTTAAGAACAAGGTAAACTCCAAGAAAGCTCTCCTATGAGTCTGATGCTATTGCACAATTACAGACATCATAGTTTCTAGGCTTTGATCCAGAAAAATACTTAAGTGTCTGACTTCAAGGGGACTTTTCATACACGTAATGTTAGTTGCTTACGTACTTTGTTGCACAAACGTCTGAGCGCAACCTGTTAGCAATAATTATTGTTCTCTGAAAACATGAAAAAAGCATTCAGGAAAGGCTGGACTTAGTGTTCAAGTGCTGAATAATCTAAAATGTTTATTATTCTATTGCAAAATAAAACCTGAAAACAAAAGAACAAACACTTCCTAGCAATGCTCTGAAAAATATGACTCAGTTCTAGAGAGGTACCAGAATTTATGTCAGAGTTATAGAATTGACTTTATACCTACATGGAATTTTCCACCACTGAAAACCTCAAAGGGCTTTATGAACCAGGACTGAATTTTATCTCCTGGTTATAGGAAACATACAGCTGCTGTTTTCAAAACCCTCATCCAATTTCTAGTAAGTGTCTCCTTGGAACAAAGGTCAGTCACTGCTTTTGCAATGTATCATCTGAACTATCATTTGCAGGTCCAATGAGGTCCTCTCCCATCCTCTGGTCTAATCCTCCTACCTGTGTATTACTTTCTACACATTTCCTTCTTAGCTAGTGGAATAAAGGAAATCTGATCAAATTTCAAAGGGTGAAATACTGAACGTATGAATAAAAATAGTAGAATTAGGATTGATTGTGGTGGACCCAGATTTTGCTCAGGGATGTTGGTGGCATGAGCTTTAGAAACCAGCGAAACAATAGCAATTTTTAAATCTTTTCAAAGAAAACCTTACAGTGAAATGAAACATTTCCACTGAAATTGGAAAACAACATATTATTATGTAGTCCCACAATCCTGAAAGCAGTGTTATATAACCTTTAGTTGCTTCAGTTTTAAAGTATTCATTTATGGCACTCACCATTGACCTATTCTTGTTTTACCATAAGTTTTTAGGTAACATTTATTTCCACAGTAGCCCTTCTTCCATGGGTAGAGAAGTTTGTACTTTTATTATGGCTAAAGTGCAAGTAAAGCTTTGTCAGAACAAAGTAATTAGATCCACACAGACCTGATCCAGCCTAATGATGACAAAGCTATGCAGCTGAAGTGCATGCTCCCTTCCTCCTGGAAACCTAAAACCCACAGAGGTGTTGCTGCAGGTAAATATGTCTTAGGTGCTTTTCAGCTTCATTCACTGATCTACTTGACATTACTGAAAGAAGATGTCATGGAAGGGAATTTAAAGCATTTTTTGGAGACTGGGCAGCACAGAACTGGCCTGATTTTGTTTTTCTGAAGTTACTCAGCACTGCAGATCTCTAAATAAATATAAAGTCACTCACAATCAAACAGGCAAGCAAGAAATGACAAGTGTTTTGACAGTGCTCAAAATATTTTGAGGTATTTTTAGCATATTTCTGAGTCGTATTAGCTTAACCTGTAATAGAATATAAATGAGCCCATATGGCAGAGATATAATTATGTTCCATGTGAGAAATCCCTGTGGTAGATTTGGGGAAAAAAACCTCACTACATGTGCCTTCTGGAGGGCACGATTTACACATGATTACCTACTCATTTGCATTGAGAAGAATATGAAGTAACACAATGCTAACAACACGGTAATGAAAAGGGCAAGCAAAGACTCCAGATCCCTGGGGGTGCTGATCCCTCTGACTGACATCCAGTTAGGAGCGGGGAATTCGTCCCTTTAGGGAGTACATTTTATGAAGCGATCTTTGATTATGTGGGCACAGTAATCACGAGTCTTAATTATTATTACTGTGAGAGAATGGGCTACAAATCTCCAGGGAACGTCTCTGTCACAGCTACTTTGCCGGCGAATGCTGAAAATTAGTGTTTTCCCAAGGATCATTTTCATTCCAACCTGATATTTAGCTGAAGTTTCTTTGACTACTAGTCATGAAACATTAAATATAGATTAGAGGCAGAGAGATGTTGAAAGTTAAAATTCACCGGAGGTGCACACCCGTGCACTTGAGAGACAGCCCCAAATGTTGTCCAGATGTTGTAGCAACAAGGCTAAGGGTTCCCAAGCTGCAATACAGCCACAACAGAGGAGAAAGTGGATGTTTAGCATTCCACTGGCCTTCTGTTTAGTTTACTTGTAGTGTATTAATTTAGCAGAAAGTCCTAACAGCCTGTTAGTGGTAGATGTTACCAAGTGTACGCTACCCTGAAAGAATGAAGAAATTCTTTTATAGCAATAAAGGGAGTAATTCAAAGCATGTAATTGATTTTCCACATTTTCAAACTGTGATAAGACTAAGCTTTAGCAGCAGAAACATGTGTTTGCAGTTTTGTCAATGTTCTTCAACGAATGAAAAAAAGAAAAGTAGGAACCTATAAGTTATTGGTTAGATCGTTAACATGCATTGGGCATTTCAGTGGCTATTGAAGCACTTGCCAAAAGCATGTCATCTTCTCAACAGACTCAGAGGTGATAGGGATTTGGTTTTGCTACAGGACACGTTTTTGTGATCATCTAAAATCATGCTTTTCCAGGAGGAACACGGCAGAAAACATCAAGGCTTTCTTAATGAGCTATTGTAATGTTTATGTGCTGTCCTCCTTTATGTCTTCTACCCTTTTTACTCCGGAGGGGCTGAGTGGTGGCAGGGTAGGGCTCATGTCTTTGCTCACGTTTTGCAGCATTTCCATCTACCTGCGAAGCAATGCAGCTTCCAACAGTCACACTGCTGCTCCAGTCTTCACATCAATTGTTAGGGTGCTCTCTGGGACTCCCCATAAACCTCTTTGATGATGTCTACCAGAGGAACTCGGAGCAGAACCATCCAAGCAATTTCCAGATTCCAGGCAACGCACTCACTGCAGGATCTGTCACTGACACAGTTTAAGTCCAGAAGTAAAATGTGAATTATTTAACCCAGTCTTTTGCCTCAAACCAGCCACAGAATTGTATCAGTAAGAGCTGCATCAAGTGTAATAATGTGAGGGTGTGTAAGAGCTTATCTTTTGGGAAGACAGCTCTTCTGGATTTAAACTCTGCAATTAGCAGAGCTTCCACTGAAACCTTTGGATGTTTCTCTCATTCAGCAATTTTACTGTTAAAAGCCTGTGCTTGTTTCCATATTAACCATGTCAAAATTCATCAGTGGATTCCAGAAAGGTTTTGGGGTTGTCCTGACACCAGAAAGAAGACAGCACAGAGTGCAAGGGCCAAACTTAAAGAGCCAAGCACCACACACTTGTCATGATGCTTTGAAAAGAGGTCACCTGCTCTTTGGAAACAGGTCATCTATGTGTCCTCTGAAACTTTACTATTTCAGTTTTCTTCCCATCTTGCACTAGAAGAAACCTTAGAAGTTTAGTAGTTCCTTTGTGAAAATAAGAGGACACATCCTCAGAATAACCTATTTATCAGGTTACACAAAGGAGATAAAGAAAATCCAAGCCAATTCCCATTCTCTCAACCTCAGAACAGTCATATGAACTCAGACTTTACGTCCCACTGGGTACACTAAACCCTGAACTTCAGTCTCATTCCCTTTGCACCTCAGTAAATACTTGTGCAGAGCAATACAGGGCTAAGATGTGGACACTCACTGGGGGTCACTGGGGGAGACACAGGAACTCAGGTTCCTTCTCGTGGCTGAGGTAGTTACGGTGGAGAAAAAAACAGAGATTCACGCCCCACATGTCATTTGCCTTGATTATCATGCTAGAAGACTTGCCAAAGTAAGAAGGAAACAGCTTGGAGGGATGCCTGCCCACAGCCAGAAGGGAAAATGGTGTTTGCAGCATGGGATAAAGAAACCATCTTCTGGCATGGGAAGGAGTTGGCAGGAATGACTGAGAATAAAACAGGGCAACAGTAGAGAGGAGGGGGGAAACCTCAAAGACTAGAAGCAAGCTGGTTCATGTTTACTCCCTTGGGACAGCACAGTGCACCCCCCACAGTGGATGACTTCATAGGTTGGAAATCAGGTAAGTGAGCTTCAGAGAACAGGAACTGGGGATACCAAATCCATTAAACTGAAGTCTAAAGGTTTGAGTTTGGAAGACAATAGGAGTAACTATCAAAGTTTGTCACCACCTCTTTACCAGTGGGTGCCAGGTAGCAGCAGATGATGATCTTGCATGGTTTCCACATGGACAAACATGCAGCAGAGATCAGCATCTTAACCAAAGCAGGTGCTTGTGGTTATGGTCTAGAGATAGAAGAAAGGAGACAAGAGAGGAAAGGACTCTCTCTGGGCCTCCACAAGCAGGCACAGTTCTTCTGGAACCAGGGGCAGTGCACACCATGGTGTGCAATGGGAATGCATTCAGTGTGCTCTTCCAGATCAAAGAAGGTTCTTCTTAAAACATACGAAGTATATGGAATGGCTGAGTGACAAGCTCAATGCTCCCTTCACCATAGAAACCAGTGTATTTGTAGAGTCACAAGGCTTTTCTTCTATAAAACAATAAGACTAATAAGTCAAAAAATGGATGCATTCCTTCTGTTATTTAATATGACAACCTAGAAGAAACAGAAAAACGAATAAAAAACCGGATGGTTGTTCTATCCCATCCCTCCTCCATACGTGCCTCCTCCTTTTCAAAAGCTATGCACAGGGAAAACAAAGCAGGAAAAGGGTTACTTTCCCTGGGGCTGTTTGCAGTGACCACTGTAGGCACTGCTGTTCACATGGATACATTGCCAGTGGCTGAACCCAAGGGCTCAGCTCCAGTTCTTTGCAAATAGTTGTGAAAAGTGCAAAGAAATACCACGGACCATGCAAGGCTCCTTTCACAGGGACAATGGACTTGAGGGTACTCAGCTTCAAATACAACCAACCCCTTGATGATCTCAGCTCTTACTGGTTTCTACTGTCAATTTGCAGTTAAGAACTCCAAACAGAGCCCTTGTACAACATCACTGTTCAACAGACAGCAGATTTATTTTGACTGTTTCCAAGCCTTATTCTTGTTTTGCTGTTGTTTGGAATATAAATCTTTTTTAAAAAGAGAAAGAAAAAAGGGGAAAGATACAGGAGCTGTGTGTGTTTCACTGCAAATGATGCTGATGTAATTCTCTTTGAAGTGAGCAGCAAAACCCCTTTGGAGGTTAATGAGAACAGGATCAGGCCCTCCACACTGAACTTGCACTGAGAGCAGATAAGATCTTGAATCGTTCAGAGCCAAGCATGTTATTTGTGCAACATGGACAGGCTGAGTCAATCTCTGAATATTTTTAATGGGTGTCAACGTGAAGTGTTAATTCCACATGTTATGTTGTTTTGCAGTTTGCCTGTGCCTGCTCTCACCAATGGTACACATCCTCTCACTGGCTGCAAAGAAAAAGCTATTTCCAGAACTGCTGCACGAAAAAACACTTCTGAGAAAGTATAAAATGGGACTTTGACAAAGAATTGGAAAACCAAATGATTGTAGAAATACCTGCTAGACATTCAGAATGTTGGCATTCATAGAAGTAGACCTGTTTCAAATAGACATTACAACTTTTTTTTTGTTTTTAAAAGGTACCCTAAAATCAAAACAAGTATTCTGTAACTGATCATTTTTGAGAAACTAATCTTGATCTCTTCTTTGTTTTTGACAAAACAGGAGTGAGATACTGAAGTCACAGATGCTCAGATAAAGTCTGCCCCTGGATAGTACCTGCATACTCTCAATAAACAAGATCAGAAAAACAATGAGAATATTTTGAAGCCTGATGGAATGAACTCAGCACTATGAGCTGCTTCTGAACGAGAAATCTTTATTTTTTACTTTCCCTTTTTCTGTTTGCAGGATCTCCATTTGTTTCCTAATGCATCTTGAAGCCAAGATGAAATTACAGCCCTCCTGAGGCCAACGGGAGGCTTTGCCTTCAGCAGAACTGGAATATTACTCTAACTGTAAAGATGTCTTAAGAAACACTGGGCCCAACTGCCTGCTTCTGTGGAAAAAGTCAGCTGGAAACATAGCAAAGCCTACCACACAATTTCCTATTCGTTCTCCCCTGAGGGGACATTTTTAATCTCAGAGTAGGAAACAGGATCCAGGGAAACCTGTGGTTGCCATCTAGAGAGAGCTGGTTCTGGTTGGCCTCCTCAACTTGCCCTGCACCCCATCCCACCACCACACACAGCCCCAGTTTTACAGCCCACTCTGCTTGACCCTCTTCTGTGAAGCAATGAAGAGGGCATTCTCTTGTGACTCAGAAACAGTCAGAACAAAAGCTGGTTTCCTTCCTCCATCTTCTGTGGCCCTGGGACACATGCTAGAGAACCTTCCCATGGTTTCTGCACGTCCTGGGAAGTCATCCCCTTCCTGCATCTGAGTTATGGTGGCCTTCAGCTACCCTTGGTAGGAGAGACAGCAATCCTGCATGGCCATAGTTCCCAGCTCATCATCTCAAATCTGACCCATGCAGACAATCATCTCCTACTGCCTTTCCCCCAGCAGTCCCACCTCCTTCTCCTGCCTCTCTGACCTCTCCTTGCCTTCACTTGACAGTCCCCTGGCCTTACCAGACCCCCATTTCTATCTCTCTCCCCTCATGTTCTCAGCACAATGCCAAGGGTGCCAGGTCCAGCAGCGCTCATCACAGTGGTCACCCTTTGTTGCCACATATGGGCATAGGGCTTGTACTTCTCCACTCAGATCTGCAAATCTTTGCCTTTGTGCCAGGAAGCAGAGGATGTGCTCAGATACCATGTTAAAGCCATCCCAGTTGCAGCTCCTAACTGGAACCTGTCAGAACTCATTTTCTTGCCTTTGCAGCTGAGCACCATTTGCTTCTTTTAATTTTATTGACAGTGAAGTGCCCAATCCTACAAAACACTGACCCCTTGTGCAGGTTGCAAGATTTCTTTCACCTCCCTCAGAATTAGAATATTTTTTAATCAAGCAGTAAATAAATAAAACTGCTTGCAGTCTTTTAAGAGAGGTCTTCATGCTAAGAAGTGACTAATTCTCCTCTCTGTTCACAAAACAATAAAGTAAAGCTTTCACCATAACAGACAAAGAAGTACTGAAAAGTTAACAAGCACCATAGCAAACTCTGATTTTGTGGTGACCTGTTTGGAGTTTTTTTTTGATCATTTTATTTCCTCTTTAGATGCATTAGTACATGAGTAGGCTATAAATGAAACAGTCATTTTTGCCTCAGGCAATCATGAAGGTGTGATTGTGGCCTTTTCTTCCCAATAGAAGATCCTTATTTGCTCACCTTATACTCTCAGTATTATCCTTTGGATTAGCATATGTGCTTGTATTTAACAGTAAAACATCATAATTAATGAAGCTATCAAACACATTGAGAGTAAGTCATGTCCCCATTAGGACAGTAATGATTTTGTGATGAACATGATAAATATGGCACAGGCAGTACTCAAGAATAAACTGGGATGTGAAGGAGTTACATTCTGGCAATGGCTGGAGCAAGGCAACTTCCAGAGAAGTTACCAAGAAGGCAAGGGGATTTGAGCAGCAGAACAGGAGCCACAGAAGGTCAGCCAGGGATGCTGTAATGGCACATACTGCCCATAACTTCCTCCACCAAAGGCAGGGGATTAAGAGCAGCCAGGATAGCCTCCACCCTAGGTAGGTGGGGGAAAACCAGAAGAGCCAGCACATCGCTTGGGCAGCCAGGAAAATGAGCCAATTCAGCATAGCCCCAGCAGTGCTGCTGCTAGGGAGGACATTCACAGAGTTCCCAGAGAAATGAGAGCATTACCTCTAAGTCCAGCGGCAAATGCAGCAGCAGCCACTGAACTGGTGGTGGGCAAGCTGCTGGGGGGGGTGGTGTGTGATGCCAGGCTCTTGTCTTAGAATCATAGAATAGTTAGGGTTGGAAAGGACCTTAAGATCATCTAGTTCCAACACCCCTGCCATAAGCAGGGACACCTCACACTAAACCATGCCACCCAAGGCTTCATCCAACCTGGCCTTGAACACTGCCAGGGATGGAGCACTCACAACTTCCCTGGGCAACCTATTCCAGCATCTCATCTCAAACAGACTGCACACTCCTGTGACTAGCAGTCCTGTCCTTAACTTGTGAAGTACTCTGAGTGTGGTAGGGGAGGTCAAGCAATCAATAGTAGTTAACCTAAACAAGACAAGATGACAAGTCATACAGCATGGGTGAGTTATACTGTTAGTCTCACTTAAATACAGCAACAAGACTAGCACTGACTCACCGGATGTAAAACAGTTACAAAAGATCTGAATTATACAAACAAGTATGCAATAAAACAGCGTCAAGACATCCCACCTGAGAGATACAGGCCACTTCCATTTTTCTTGTGATCTTTGTCATCAAACTACCACATGATAGATTACTTTTAAATTTGTGCTGTAGTAAGTAATTAATGTTAGCCAAGTTATACTAGAACAACACATACAAAAAAAAAACCACACAAAAAATATTGTTCTCCCTCACCCAATGGGATCCTGCTGATACCATAAGGTGGACAATTTCTATCTACTGTGCTGCACTACTGACATACGGTAGCCTTACATTTTAGCCTAGGGTAACACCTTATTAAGCATTGCATACAATGTTTAATTAAACAGTGCAACTATCAAAACAAAACAAAAACCCACCAGCTAATTGCAAATAAAAGCCTGTCTCTTCAGTATTTGTGATGAAGTTATTTCAATGATGGTCCACCAAAAATACTTCACATGTGGCTGACACAAGTCTCCCAGTGCAGCATGTTTACATCAGCTTAATGGTTATTGTGAAGTTTCCTTCTTAGTGCAGTTCAATCATGTCCAATACTTTTACACACTGCAACAAAACCTTGGGATACTGGGAAGAGGCAAGGCTTGTGGTGGTCTCCACCCAGCAGCATTTCATGCAAGGTCCTTGGCTAAATGTGGGTCTTCATTAAGTGCTGTCTGAGTAGAAGACTAAAGTTTATTTGTTCAACCTCAAGATAAGCAACTTAATGCTGTTGATTTGAATGCAAACAAGGGCAAGACCTCATGCCTGAAAGACTCTCTGATGTGGTTACACTGGAAGTTTAGACTAAACATAAGCTGAGATCTGAAACACAGTTGCCATGAGTTACAAAATCAACATGTTTTCTTAAAGTATTTTTTTTTTTTTCAAAAGAATTGTCTATAACTGAACTATCAAAGCGGTATTGCTTTTACATATTGCTTATTAAGGCCTATTTTGGTAATTCACTGGAATTTCTCCCATATGACAGAAATGATACTTGCTTGTCCATTTAGTGACCTCAAATGGCTAAGTAAAGGTGTAGAGTACATTTCAGTTGGCAAGTAAATACAATCATGCCTTTCTTTTTTTCTTACATGGCTTAGTGTTTCCTAGTCTGGTTTAACACTGTCACTGGGCTACTCTCAAATGAACATGGGGCTCATAATGCTTGCAATGTGTCCAGGACTCAATCCTGGCATGTTTACTTTGTCCTCAAGCAGCAATTTAACGTCTTAAAATGCTTGGAGACTTCTAAAAACTAAACTGTGAAAAGCAAAATCTCAGCATTAAGTCATCAAGCCTTGCTTCCTAAAGCCCCTAACCCATTCTTAAAATTATGGTACTACTTTTTCAGAGCTGATCAGGAGCTTCAGAACAAAGCATTTCTCGGGTGACAGTTCTATAAGCACAGAGGCAGCAAGGGGTTCAGTCAAAGCAAGAAAAACAAAGTTCCCTTTCTCCATATGAGCGTGAAGCATTGCCTAAGCCTTCCAGCCCAACTGATGAACAGAAAGAAAAGATTTACAAATACAAGAAACTCCTGAAGCTATGGGCCCATGAGCAATCCTCACTTCTAATGGGACTAAAAAGCTGAAAGACTCATATGTTTTAATCAACATCTTAATTCAGAATCTATACAACCCATTCACTCTAAATCTGCATAACATGCAGAGCTATGATGCTCTTGGTTCAACAACTGCAAATGACTAAGAGAAATCTGAGAGAATCAAGGGGGAGAACTGATACTCAGACCTGATTTTGCACAGTATTGCCACACAGTCCTGTACTGCTATCATTGGGAACATCAAACATAATGCAATTCCAGTGTTTGAGCACTAGAGGGTCAATTCGTGATGAAAACACATTATCTCAATTTCCTTATTTTTATATGTAAACATTTAACCTCTTACTCACCACCTCTTGAGCTGTCATGAGTTTTGCTAGCCCAAGCTCATTCTGAGGCCATGTAGCACTGGGATGGAGGAGTTATGCCACACCAATGTTTTGCGAGAGTACCTTCAATAGTTTTAAACTATGTGTGCCACACCAAACCCACGATTACTTTCTCTGGTCAGATGCAGGGTGAACACCTTTACAGAAGGTTCTCCCTGTTGGTCTAGCTGTCTCGTAACTAGGAGAGGTAAAGGACTGATGAGGTGCTAGCCCATAACCGCCTTCGAAAAATACTCATCCTATACATATACAGCAGCCTCTTCTATTGCCTGATTATCATCCCTTTGAAATAAAAAAAAATGCAAATACTGTCCATTTAAATGAAAGGGATCTTCAGCACCATCTGTAATTGTACCCTGCCCAACAAGCAGCACTGGGATGGCAGCAGAAGGCTGGGCATCATCCAGAGGGCAGAATTCAGGCCTGCTAGATTGCAGCTTTGCCACTCAAGTAAAAAAAACCCAACAGATCTACAAGTATATGCATATACCAGAACTCTGGGGCATTACTATATAAACAAACCAGAAATCCTTTTTCCTTACCAATAGGATTTGTTATGGAAATGGCATATCATTTCATTCCAATACCACAAATTTGCCACTACATTAAAGAGCATTACTGCTACTGAAGGATGAACAGTAAATCAACATCCCCAGCTCTCCAGGATACAGCCTTCTTCAGGGGAATGGTGACTCTGAGTGCCCCTTCATTTCAGGCTATAAATATATCCCATGAGAGAAAGCAAAGCTGTTGACTAAGGAATGCCTTAACAAGTACTTCCAGCCCAACAAACTTTGTTATCCCACAGTTTCATTCCTACATTATCCTTCTTTTTAGGGACAACAGAACTGGGCAATGCTGCTTCTTTGTATCCCAGTGCTTCCTTCTCTGGTATACATGGCACATCAGTTACACAGACTGTGTTGTAAAAAATCCTATCTAAATTCCCTGGAGCGATGAATAGATTTGTTTTCAACAGAGAGTGAAACATTAGTGATGACTGTAATATACCCATGCAAAAGACATCTTTGTATCATATTCAGTCTCAAGTACCATTATGTGTTGAGAAATAGAAGTATAAAAAAGTAGGCAGCATCACAGCATTCAAGACCTTTGCAAATTACTTTCCTGTGAAAGTTCACAAAAATTAGCAAACTAAAAAGCAGGTGGTTGTTCTTTTAAATGATTTTTAAATGAACCTATTGTGCTCTCTAGTGTATTTATGAAAATATCCAAGATTGAACATGGAGCTTCAGCTTTCTGCCATCTATGAAAAGAAAAGCCAAAGAACTGAAGGGGATCCGTATCTGCTGCAATTTATGAACTGCAAATACCAACATCTAACTTCATGTAGAAATGACAACTCCATTATTCCTCTTTGAAATTTGTTTTTAAAAAATTGGTCTTCTCATCCCTACCATAATAAATATAAAATCTCTTATTACAAATCAGTGTGCTCTCCTGTGCATATATAAATCACATACATTCAGCTGCAAGGAAACAGATCAGTCAAAACAACTCAAATATAATTATGCACTGGCCAAAAAGAATTCCACTGCAACTGAAATGGAATGGCTTGTACTTCAGGTCATTAGCTGAGTGTTGATCAGTACAATTTTAAATGCTAAAATATCCCCCCCAAAAAGGGGGTATAGAAAGAATTGAGAATAAGGTGCCAAATACCAGAGATAGCATGAACTATGTTTATGTAAAAAAATTAAAAAACAATGAAAACCAACCCCAGTCCTCATCTCACCTCATTAATTTTGTTGACCTTCCCTCATTTCTCTGTGGTTGTTTATGCATCACGACTTGAAAAAAGTAAATGGGCCAAAAACGTTTACATCTCCCTCTAGATCTAGAGTGAAACACTGCACTAGCCTGTAACACTAGAAAACAGAAATCAAGCCTCATAATTAGCCAGTCTTTCCCAACAAAGCCATGCTTACAGAATGGCACTTGAAACAATGAATTAGGGGAAGAAAATAAAAAGGAGGAGAAAAAAAAAAGGACATGTTGTGCTGGAAGCTTTAAGAATGCGTGTACTTCCCATAAAGCTGAAACGCTTCCATGAACATTTAACTTCCATTTAACTCTGGATTAACCAAACATTCCAGATTCAGAGAAACCAAACTATTTTACTCATTAAAATACTCTGACAATATTACAACATAGTCTAAGTGTCATTTTGAGCAGCAAGTAAATCCTTTTTTTTCTTTATTTCATTTTAACATGAACGGGAGAAGAAAGGCTAAGTTGGGAGAACCCTTTTCTTTAACAAAAAGATAAAAAAAGAGAAAGAGCTGGTGAGCTTCTTTCTTCTGCCATATAGCAGATCTCTTCTTGGATTTCACACCACCGACCATACCCTGTCAGAGATCTTGAACAGTTTACATTACTTCTTTTGAAGGATTAATCTAGACCGGCCCAGAGATAAAAACCCAAATACACAATGAATTCCTACACTGAATTCCAGCTTGTTACTGTGAACTCAATATAAGAAAAGAAAAAAGGAATCCCACACATCCTGTAATATATACACTGCTTTCACAGAGCATGTGAGTTAGTCAGAGGAATATGTAAAGTGACAAGATAGTTTTTTACAAAACCTCAATTTATTTCAGAGAAATTAAAAATATGATATTTAATATATATAAATTTCTATTCCTCTATAAATATAGATGATCTTGTGATAATGAACAGAAATAAATGCATACCAAATTCAAATAATTTTGCATTTCAGGGTATGGCAGCCATAGATAATGTTTATAAACCTAAATACAGGCATTTGTAATATAAAAAAAGTTTAAAACAATACAATCAGGAAAGAAGCATTCTGCTGTTTTTCATACAGAGGACTAAATACTCAAATGCATCTGTCGAAAGTTACAATTTCATTTTTAACTTTCTTCCTTCGTATTAAGAAGCACAATCCCACACACCCAAGAGCATACAAGGCAGTAGATACACTGCACACATACCCAAGAGCATACAAGGCAGTAGATACACTGCACACTTACCCAAGAGCATATAAGGCAGTAGATACACTGCACACATAGTATATTATCTTTGCAGTATGCATCGTTATTAATGTATCAAAAAAAAACCCATGGCAGGAGGGAAGACAACAGAGGCTCTTTAAGGTCTCACATCCCACCAGCGTGCTTCCAACATTCTGTTTTGCTGTTTTCCCTTTGTTTTTACTACTGGTGAAAATCATCACACCCTCATAGCATGTAATAAATTAAATGCCAATGAATTCAAATTCAGGGGAATGGCAACGGCTCCAATGTTTCCCAAATGAAGAACCAGCGTATGGATATAATTAAATGAGGGGGCGGGGGGGACACAACGGGGGAAGGGGGAGAAGAATCTGAACGGTGCATTTTATCCCGTTGAAGCTCTTTTTTCACCCAGCCCGTATTTCCTGATCCTAAGTCCGGCCAACAGCAGCCCGGCGGGGTCGGGAGGTGCTGGGAGCACTCGCAGGGAGTCAGGGCGAGCACCGGCCGCGGCCCAGCTCCGCCAGCCCCACTGAGGCCTTGCGGCCGAAAAGGGCTTCGAAATACAAAAGACCAACACAAAACACCACAGGAAGTGTAAAGTTCGGTACATCCATATCCCCATTCACCTCCTAAGCCACCAGGCATGCTACAGGTGCAGACGGTGTTAAACCTCAACTTTGAACGACAGAACAGGCCAACTCCTCTCAAACTACGTGGTGCGTTTACATAGATCTCGCCCAATTGCTGGGGGGCAGCTGGCGGGCAATGCCCCTCGCCCCGGGCACTGCGGGGAGGCCGCCGCTGCGGGCACAACCCCGGGCAGGGCTTCCATTTCCCCTCCCTCCACAAGCTCCTGTTCGGACCAGCGGGGATCGGCCCGCCGCGGCCAGCCGAGGAGAGGCAAAGGGAAGCACCGTCCCTGCGCCGGCTCCGCCGTGCGAGGGCAGGCGGGGTCCGTCCCCCCCGACACGGGGCCTGGCGGAAAGCGGCGGTTCCTCAGCTCAGCACCACCTCCGCCGCCGCATACCTCGGGCAGGCCGGGCCCGCAGCCTGGACCCAGTCCGCGGCAGGCGGCGCCCCCGACTGCGGTTTCGGGCCGGTCCCTGCTGCCGCTCATGCAACTCCGAGCAAAGCCATTACAAAACCTGCCGGTGGGGGGGGGGGGGAAAGGGGGGGTTTTGGTTTCCTTTCCCGGCAGTT